>JAPYZA010003481.1:0-16164 GCA_030522685.1 Eupelmus azureus | reverse complement strand
CGCGCTTTGCGCGCCAACCCCTCCTCCCCTCTTCAAAAGAACTGTTCTCAAAGTAAAAATTTATAATTTTTATATTATATTAAAATAAACTATAATACGTACAAAAATGTTTATTTTTTAATACCGTATCGTATCGTATCATAAACAGATAAAAAAGAATAATTATTAATAGTATCGTTTATGTATATAAATATACATATATATGTGTGTGCCTTACGAGAAATTTTACACAATTACATATTGGTATAACTGATTAATCATTTCTTTTATATTATTCCCAATTATTAAAATTACACAATATCAATAAATAATTATGTTTAAAACAAATTAAGTTTTACTCTTAGATTTTATTCAGATTGAATATAAAATTAATGTTATTTGCGGTTCTGTTCAAAAATAATAAATATCAACATTAATAATAATTATGTTTATTGCAAAATATAATAATAATAAAAAAAGTGAAAATATGTTAATTATAAAATTAATAATGTATTAATATGAGAATTAATATGAGAATTTAGAAGTATAAAAAGGAAGGAAGGGGCATTTTCGAGGAGATCTCGACCAGCCATCAAGAGAGCTAGATCTACAGTAGTTCTACACGAATTTTAAAGAACTTAGAATATTTTCTTTGTATCGAACTTAGCTGGTCGCTCGCGATAAAAGTACTTAGATTCAAGGATCCGACTGGATTGTTCGCGAGTGAATCTCATTAATTTGTAATCATTTAATTTAATTTTTTTTTATTTGAATTTGAGTCGTTTAACTAACTGAATAAATAGAATTTTTTTGTATTATTAAGAATCGACATTTGATTTTCAAACGTTTTTTCCTAACCACCCTTATTAACATAAAAATAATTGCGATTCGGTCGCCGAGGGTTTTTGGCAACTGCCATCCGTCGAACACACATAGGGCAAGAGAACTGGAGGGTCCACCAACTATCATAGCAGTCTACAACGGACATCGAGACGGCCCATCAAGGACTACTAGGACAAAACGGACCTGCTGTCCTTTCATTCGCTCGCCAAACCTCCCATTGGGTTTTTTTCTAGCTGCCAAAGTCTAAACTATCGTCCTAGTGAGTAAAGTCTAAACTATCGTCCTAGTGAGTCAATTTGGGAATAACCCCAAAATTCCCTAAAATTCAACAAAATATTTTATTCAAAAGAGAAAAGAGTCAGCATACAATTATCCCATTTCTTTTGGCTCGGTGCTATTTGTGAAGGGGCTTTTTGAAGTTCTATGTCTCGCTAGTACAAGAGCTAAGTCTACAAATTGAGTTAAAGACAGAGAGCGGAGAAAAGACCTGAATCAAAGCCCGGTCATAACAATAGCAAAAAATAAGATAAGTAATTAACACAATAAGTTAGTAATATTAATAAAATAGTAAGATAAATCATCCATATTTCCTAATTTGCAAATTTGTATTTATGTGTTTTATTTCAGTTGTATCTGATCAATAAGAGGGTCCGCTTGTTGAATACTTCTTTTTTATTTGGAAGGTTAATATACAAATAAAATACAAGGCAAAATTATTCTGTAAAAGATGAGTATAACATTAATAATCTTAAGCCAATATCATTTAAAACTTTAAATCTTTTTTTCTCTAACATTGAATATTCTTAAATTCTAGGTGTTGCCCCGTAAGATATCTCCTGACCAGTTCGATGAAATTAACTTTTCTAAACGGATTTGGCTTCAGTATTAATTAATTTAAAAAAAGTGGTACAAAGATCTAAAAATAGGGTAAAATTTAATAATTTTATTAACATTTTTGCATTAAATTGATGTTTTACACTGTAAAATTAAAAATTTTTTGTTTTTTAAAAAACTCTTCGTTCTCGCAAGAATGGTGAGGATACTGAAGCTAAATCCGTTTAAAAAAACCAATTTCATCGAACTGGTCAAGAGAAACCTTACGGGGCAGGAATTTTGTATACGAAGGCTCATCGACTGATTAGGGGAGAATAGGTGCATCAAAATTCACTTATAATTGCTTAAATTAAAGGTAATTTATTCTACTTTCAAAAGATATTATAATTTTTTAAAAATTAAGTTAAATATTAAAAATAATAAACGTTTTAATTTTCAAGTTTTAAAAGTTTTGGGTCCCCTTAAGGCGACCTCGGAGGTTAGGTTAGGTTTCATTTCGTAGTTTGAAAATTACGCTTTTAGATTACGAAATTTTTAGAATTTTTTAAGCT
This sequence comes from Eupelmus azureus, assembly GCA_030522685.1. Lineage (NCBI taxonomy): Eukaryota > Metazoa > Arthropoda > Insecta > Hymenoptera > Eupelmidae > Eupelmus > Eupelmus azureus. The sequence goes on along the minus strand of JAPYZA010003481.1, from coordinate 13,957 downwards.
TCTACCATTCTTTGATAAAAGTAGAATGGTGGAAAACTTAAAAATATAAAGATTTTATAAACTAAAAGCGTAATTTGTAAACTACGAAATGAGAATCTAGCCTATCCTCCGAAGTCGCCTTAATGGGCTAATTAGAGTCATTTTAAGTAAAAGCTTCAATAAGTGAATCTTATTTCTGTATGGAGTGCTCACTGTCAAAATGTTAGAGAGTTGTTAAAAATAATCAATTATTATAATGTTTATGGTGATTGGTAATCAACCATAAATCTATATATATGTAGTAAAAAAAATTCATTAGTTTTATATTATACAAAATGTTAATCTGTAATTGGTTATTATCAAACTTCTCAAAGATCTTCTATAGATCTTATAAACTTAAAAGTTAATAATAATAATAATAATTGACAATGGTTCTAATAAATGAGAAAATAAACGTATAAGAATATCAAAAATTAAAAGTAAAAAAATATCATACAAACTTCTTATTCTTGTTAGTTTAACAATTATTCAAGTTAAAATAACTTAAAACATTGTGAGTGTACGGACGGTCGCGAGAGGGCCTTCAGGGAAATTGGGAGAGCAACCACTTGTAGGCAGTTGCATCTCAACCGGCCGACCGGTAGGTCGGATTGAGTCACCGCAGGGTCCAGCTAATACCAGTTGTAAATTAGCTGGATTCCGAGATTGTAAGGATAAGTAAATAAACATCTATTGAATTAAAATAAAAATTGGTGAGTTCGCCTTTGCTTTCACCCATCCAAGGTGGTCTAGGCTCCCCGTCTGGTACTAGACCTACCGCTTCCAAGGCGGGTGGCGCCCGTGAATCTTCGCCAGGAGGTAAGAGTGCGGTTGAGATTCTACCCTACACTTACAACATTCTTTTTTAAATCATTGTACGAGTTGTGACGCGGCTAAACTCGTTGGAATTTTAGGTTCTAGTCCACAAGGAATTTTTGTTACCCAAATATGTAATAAAATGAAATCTCTATTATTGACAAACCAACAAAATCTTAAGAATTCCTCCCGACGCGCACACGTACTATAATCTCACTCTTCACACTCACACACTCGCCCAATTAGATTTCACAGAAAAATCCTCTGTCTCTCACACGCTCGCTCTCTGCCCAGCAGCTACTCGACTCGAACCCGCTCTCGCCCTTCTAATCTTACATACTTCGACTTACACTCTTGCACATCTCTCCTCGCGACCACTCGTTCGCCTCAGGAATCTCTCTTCCTGTCCACCCTCGACCTTGGCTCGGATCTTACCGGCGCACCCTGTACGTCGCGCTGTCCTGGCTTCTTGGCGTTGATGGCTTCTCTCACTCTCGCTTCCTCTCGGCTATACAATGATGCGGCTCGATTCAAAATCGTGCAGAACCTCACGCTCAAACCTCTCGAAAAACTCCCACAAAGAACTCTCGCAACTCTAATCTCTCCGATACGTCTAGTTTCTCTGGCGTCTAAAACTCCACTGCATGTCTCGCCGCGACGGGCCTCTCTCTACCTCCCCTTACACGCTAGATGTGCCCTTTTGCCTTGCACGCGAAAATACGCTTCCCCTACTCTCCTCTGATTTAACTATTTGATTTCAATATGTTTTTAATAAATCACTAAGTTCGATTCTCCTCCGTAACGAAACTGGCGTCGCTCGAATGAGATCCTCGTCACGATCCCCTCTCATCCAACCAGCTGTTGCGATCTCTTTTCTTCCTAGATTCTATTCTCGTCCCCCCTCGGCCTCTTCTATCTATCATGCGGCTCCAACATGCGCGCTCACACATACACACGTACACAGCTACACGCTTTTCCCCTTTCTTGACACGCTCTCTCTCTTTCTCTCTCTATCTCTCTTGCTCTCTCGCACACATAAACTTATTCTCTATACTACTCGCACTCACTGCCGCTGCGGTGTTGTAGTCATAAAATATATTATTTAAATTTATTACACTCTAAAAGACAGCAACTATTATCACATTTACTTATTTAAACTGAGTCTTTTGCTAATATTTTACTCTATAGCTCGCTGTGCATCTCCGTCGTTTCGTCTCTCTCTCTCTCTCTTTCTCTCTCTCTCTCTCTCTCTCTCTCTCTCTCTCTCTCTCTCTCTCTCTCTCTCTCTTTCTCTATCTTGCGCACGCGCCGTTCTTGTCTCTCTCTCTCTAGCGTGTGCGCCATCTCACTCGTACACTGGTACGTTTGGGTGCGTGCTCTCCCACTCTCCATGGCTGCTGCTTGCTGGTTTGGCTCTTTCAGCTGCCAGCTCACCGCTAGATGATTCTCCGTCGGGGCAAGCATGTACAAAATACGCATTATTTTATACTACTTTTGTCGTGCGCGGTATCGGCTTATTTACACTCTTATTTTATGCTTCGATGCGGGTCACCGCAGCGCAGTGTCTGTCAAGTATAAACTTGATTTTTTACTATATTCATGTTCCGATTATATCTCCATTTTACAGGAATATTAAGGTTTATACGTTTGTATTTTTTATTTACTTCTACAGAAGCAAAAGGTAAATCATAAGAAATTGGAGATATGCATTCATGTAAAAAATATTATTTGTTAAATAAATAATCAACATAAGGTTATAAATAATCAGGATGGATTGACTACCCTGTGACATTAGCTTTATGATTCCAAAGCATTCTAATGCCAAAATTTCATTGTAAGTAAATTTTTTTTTTGTAAATTCATAATTTTTGTATAATTGATGATAAAGAAAATATATTTTTTAAATTACAATTTGTCTAGAATAAACAGTTAATGAATAGTATATTTTCTAGTTCATGTATTGATTTCTGCGCTTTTCGTTGCATAGTTTCATTTAAAATTTTCATAAATTTGAAAAAAAAACAATTTTTAACATTAAAAACTTGAAAATATATTCAAAAATCTTAAGATTATAAAAAGCGAAATAATTTCATTTTCAATATGACATTTGGACCCTTACAAAGCAAATATATGGGGAATTTCGCATCAACTCTCTCAGCGCGGCGAGTGAGCGCGAAAACATAGTTTAAGGTTTACAACTAATTTTAGGTAACAAAATGTGACCTAATATAGTTACTTGTCAAATATTACAAAAAAATTTTCACTATTTTTTTTATAAGTTCTATTTGGTTAAGAATTAACTTAGAAACTCTGCGCACTCCAAGAAAAGGATATGGACTTAATATATCATATTAATAAAATCATTCGACATGGACTTATTAAACATAAATATGTTATTATTCCTGTGGGATCACATTTTCTAAGTCACTTACATTATACATTTCCATATTATTACGTTTTATAATTATTTTTAACACTACTTTTTACCAGATTTAGAATATATCATAATTTGGTGTATCCCTCCCCTTAAGACGCTTTCCGTTGCTTCGTAAAAGCGGTTATTAAAAGAGGCGGGAGAGTTGTTTTGTACGTGTGTGAAAGAGCGACTCAAGCAGCTTGCACACGAAACGTAATGAGGTACGTAACGTAGGACGAGTACCGATGGGCCATTAATCACGAAGCGTATACGTAGATCTGTTTTTTAAGCCTATCAAAGTATCTGTTATAGAGCTTATACGATTGTTCTGTATTAAATCAGGGTGAGAACATTGAGTCTTTTTGCAAGAGCTGATCTATACAAAGGGCTCCACCAACGTGAGGCCCCAGGTACCTCTGGTTTTCGACTCCGTGTTAGCGTTAACTAACAGATTGAGCTCATACGTCTCACTCTAGCAAACTAAAGTCAGACACCTCTGCTTTTACGACTAACAGACGTGTACTAGCAGAGTAACATGTTCCCGCGTATTTACTCGCTCAACTGTGGGTGTATATATGTCTATTGAACTCGCATACATATATTTGTACCTACACTTACTTCTTACTTACCTACAATTTAAATGGGATCCGAACCGCGGAAGAAGCACACACAATTTTTTCTCTCGAAAAAAGTCAGAGATACCCAGCCTGGATTTAAACCCGGGACCTTCTGTTCAGAAGGCCGAGCTCTTACCCATGAGCCACCGCGGCTCTCGCAGATTAAGTAAATTTGTAATTAATAAATAACTTCACTCATAGTCAAATACATTACAATACTCACGTAAAAGTCTATATAGCATAGAAAAGCATTCAATATTAAATTCGAAGTGGAATTAAAATAAATTCAAATACAACAGAAAATTTAGAAATATGAGTCAGAAAACAAAAAGCCGTACACTAAACTTTCGGGTTTTGTTAATAGTCCAGTCGGATTAGACTTCTGACGCAGACTAAATCCGGGGGCGCCAAAAAGTTGCGAAACATTCGCGGAAAGGTGTTAGAATATTGGAACATTAGTTTCCAATAAACATTTTCGTAAGGAAAATTGTTGACAATGTATTGAAAACTCGAAAAATGGTTTTTGTGTCTAACTTTTGAAATGTTAATGCTTCCGAAAAAAAGTTTGGAACTTTTTTTTCGGTATTAAAAATGCCTACAAAATGAGCTGCTCAGGATAAAAAATGCGTTAATTAATTACTTTGCAAAACTCAAAAAACAGCTTATTTTAGCATTTTTTTCAATTTAATGTAACTTAATTAGTTTTGCTTCTAAAAAGTCGTATTAAAGCTTTTTTTAAAAGTCTTTGGTCTCTTGATAAGTGGTATAAATTTTAGCTTAAAATATTTATTAGTTTTTATCAAAAGCCATTTGTTATGTAAAAAAGCCTCTTGGCAAATTGTACTTAAAAAAATTTTGAGACGTAGTAGAGACTTGTTTAAGGGCTTATTTTACTTGTGAAGAGTTTTAATACAACGTAGAGTAAGGGAAAAGTTAATTACTGAAGTGTAAATTGCTTAAACATTAAATTGAAAATCAAGCTTTTTTAATACTCATTGTTAATGGGTAAATTTCTTTCAGATTACATTTCCATATAGATTATTCAATTGCTACGATTTTTATGGAAATTTTAAGCCCTCAATCATTGCTCTACAATACTCTGAAGTAGAAATAATTTTTTTTTTATAAAATCATTAATGCTCTGTTTATTAACATTAAGAGCTCAAATTGACACATTGTCTATAGTAAGAGCTAAACTATTATGTCTTATGTTTAAACGCCGATCAATGTGAATATATAAGTTAAAGTATTGAAAGAAGCGGCAGCGGATTTCCGTACATGGACCGACGCGTAGCCGGAAAGAGTGGAGGACGCGCGCGCTCTGCTCCTCTGTGCGCAGCGGTCGCGCGCCTTATATTTCAAATAAGCGAGAAAATTTAGTTTTTTCTCAGGAACTAATGATCTGATTGCAATGATTTTTTTTAATTTTGGGTAGAGTGCAAAAATAATAACAACTGATGTACTTGATTTAAAAACAAAAAATTATTTCTGTTGAAATTTTTATATATCTCATTATATTGATACTTACAACATTGAAAATAATGCAAATATTGGCCAAAAAATTATTTTTTACGTAATCCTCCGTTTTTTATACAAATTTATAATATTAATCGTTAATGTATAACATGTAATGAATAAAATTAAGTTAATAAACATGAACCATGCAAATAATCACGTAGTCATGTTTAATGTCATTTTTAATAAACGTACTAAAATTTTAAGATTTTGGAAATATATATGTGAGACGAGAAAGAGAGAGAGCTAGAGAGAGAGCGAGAGAGGGAGAGAGCTAGATTAGGAATTGTGGAGAAAGTGAATTAAATGCAGAAGAAGGCACAGACGATATTTTAAAATTAATTTCAGATGATATAAATTTAAATAATGAAGAAAGCGGGTATAATAACGATAACGACTTTGATGACGATGTAACGCTCATGTTTCGGTCAAGAAGGAGACTCGTAGCGGTTCAGGATTCAGGTGGGAGCGGAAAGCGGCTGGGTGATTCAACTCAGCAGATTTTACAAATTAAATGATAGAGATTTATTCAAAATTACTATAGATATACATAACAATAACAAATATAGAGGTTTGGACGGTGGTTCCCTCTTCACGGAGCAGCGTAACTATTGTCCTAAAACAGAATTGAATACGTAATTACATTAGGTACTTTCGTACATGGTTTTCGAAGCGCGACTTACTATCTAGCTTATTTCTACGTTCGCGGCCTAAAGGTGCTCGTATGAGTGCGCTTGAAACGAGGAATTCGGCGGGTGTTCCCCAGGTTAGTGCGAGTGCGCTTGGGCTAACCCTCGGAAGACCCTATTCCAGCGGTTTCCCTAATGAGAGTCCATCGCATCGCACGAGCGCGCTCGAGAGATACGTCGGAACACGGTTTAGATGAGTGCGCTCAACTAAAGCGCCTCACCATTAGGCAACAATGGTAGTACAGCACGCATTCCGAGTCTCCTGAGTGCACTCAGAGAGACAGAGAGAGCTGTGCCGTGTTACCAGTCCGCGGAGAACTGCCCGCTCGCTGCTGTGCGCTCACCTTTTCATGGCGTATCGTAGTCTATCGGACTACGTGAGCGCGGCCTACTTGTACGCTGACGACGCGGGGCTTGATGGGCGTCCCGATGGTTGCTGGCTGCTATTGTGGGCTCGTGGTTGCCTCTGCTTCGGGTGTTGAGTGCCGGTCCTTGAGGGGCGTTTTTATCCATTTTCTTACCAACTCGAGCTGCTGAGGTGTTAGTGGCGGCCGGCGCGCATACGCCTTCGCGTTGGGACATGTTCAGTGCCGCTGGATTTCGTAGAGTTCCTTTTTTGGCGCCGACACGTACTCCACTGTTGGCCGCTGTTGGCTCCCCGATAACGAGTGTGACGTATTCCTCCCAGCTCGCTAGGAGGTTGTCGATGGCTGTAACTTCCTCGGTCTCCATCGTTATGGTGACTGATGAAAATTTGAAGAGTAGACATGTTAATGCCCTTTTATCAAAATTTATGAGAAACTATTGTTGATAGTTGCTTACTTTAGCCACGGGAGGTGTTGGAAACGCTCTGGATAAACCAGGTAGAAGAAGTGCAGCTTCATTTTGAACTCGTAGGCGTCACCTTTCCAGTGTCCTAGCCCTTGGCGTTTTAATTCTTTCTGTAGGAAATCGTCCGGTAGTGCGAACGTCCAGATCGGTGTGCGCTTTTCCATGTTTGACTGATCCTTTTCGGTATTATCGGTCCTATTTATACCCTGTTTTCGAACGATTTCAGATCGTAAACTTATATATTGGTCAGTATTTTTCCGGTGGTGTCCTCTAGGTTGAAGATGACGGGTATTGACTTGCCTGTCACCACGAACGGGCCTTCGAATTTCTCGGATAGTTTAGCGTTAAAATCTTTTGCTTTGTTTGAAAGGGCATGCTGTCTCTTCATGGCCTCTTCTCCCACCGTTGGCTGCCAATCTCTCCTCCGGGAGTTGTAGTGATTTTGCTGGCGCTGGAAACTCCGGGCCGTGTTTACCCTGGCCAGTTTGAAAGCGTCCTGGTGGCGTTGCAGTCGTTGTTTCCAAGTCGAATGTTGACGCTTCTGTTCCTCTTGCAGCAAGCTTCCTGGTGGGGTGAGTTTTTGAACGCAATTCAGCAGAGCCGGACTGTATCCTGTACTTTCGCGCTGGGCTGTGTTGAATGCGAACGCGATTTCTGGTATGCAGTTATCCCATGTTTTTTGGGTGTTGCGGATATAATGCTTAATCATTATTTTTATGGTTCGGTTTGCCCATTCTACTGGGTTGCATTGTGGACTATATGGTAGTATCTGGCGGTGGTCAATTTTCACGTCCTTTAGGGCCAGTTTGAATTCCTTGCTTTCGAACTAGGGGCTGTTATCCGTCACGATGGACTTTGGGCAACCGTGGCGTAATATGACTTGCTCCACAACGGCTCTGGTGACGGCGTGTCCTGTGGCTTTCCGTAATGGGCGTGGTTCGACCCACTTCGACCCATTTCGATGTTTTTGCTACTCCAAGATAGCCGGCGGTGGGGACGTCGTGGTTCTCTTGTAGTACGCTCTTCCTCGGCGACACAGATTTTCCACTCCTTGTTCACCTCTTTTTCGTTGAAGTTTAGGGTGTGCAGGATGTGCCAGTACAGTTGGTCATTTTCGATGGAGAATTCTGGATGCTCTTTTGGTCTCTCTTTAACGGCGGTGTACGTCCTTGTGTACCATTTTACACGACGGTACTCGATTTCGAAGTCCCATTGGCTGATCTCCATAGCCCATCTTGCTAGACGGCCTGACGGGTTATCGATTTTCCCTAACCATTTCAGTGATTGATGGTCGGTAATGACGACGAAGTGGTAGCCCTCGAGGTAATCGCGCATTTTCCAGATGCCCCATTTTACTGCGAGGCATTCGAGCTCTGTCACGGAATAGTTCTTTGCTGCTTTGTTCAACGTGCGGCTGGCGTATGCGATTACCCTCTCGGTGCTGTCGTCTTTCTGGGTGAGAACGGTGCCTAGTCCTTCGAGGCTTGCATCTGTTTGAAGTATGAACGTTTTTGTCCAGTCTGGGCAGGCGAGTATTGGTGCTTCTATGAGGCACTGTTTCAGCTGTTTGAACGCCTCTTCGTGTGTTTCGTCCCATTCCCAGTAGTTTTCTTCTTAAGCAGTTTGCTCAGAGGCGCTGCTAGCTGAGATATGTCTTTGATAAATCACCTATACCAAGATAGGAGTCCCGAAAACCTCCTTAGCTCTTTTACGTTCTTCGGCGGTGCGAGGGCGCTCATAGCGGCCACATTGCTTGGATGGGTGTGTAGTCCATCTTTATCGACTATGTGACCTAGATATTTTATCTGGTGGCAAGCAAAGTAAAATTTTTCTGGGTTTGGTCGTAGTTTGGCTTCCTTCAGCCGGCGGAAAACTTCTGTGAGACGATCTAGGTGTTCATCGAATGTTTCGGAGGTGACGATTATGTAGTCCAAGTATGCGAACACATGTGGCGCTAGTTCAGGCGTGATGATCCTATCTACTAGCCTCATAAACGTAGATGGTGCGGCGTGGAGGCAGAAAGGCATCACCTTAAATTCAAAAAGCCCTCTGCCGGCTACTGTGAACGCTGTTAATGGGCGGTTCTTTTCCGCGAGCGGGACCTGCCAGTAACCATTTTTGCAGCAATGGGTATGCGTCTTTCTGGGAGACGATGTTTAGTTTCCGGAAATCAACACAGAAACTTGGCTTGCCATCCTTCTTCCGGGCAATTACCACTGGAGAGCTCCAAGGGCTACTGGAGGGCTGGATGACGCCCTCTGCCAGCATCTTGTCGACCTCCTGGTCTATGATATCATGCATGACTGGATTTTTCGGGCGGTAATGCTGTTTGCTCGGTGCGTCATTAATCAGTTTGATTTCGTGGTGTATCAACGGTGTTACACCTTTGATTTCGGTAAAACCCGCTAGGTAACGATTGACGAAATCCGTTAGTCGGGTTTTTTCGTTATCGGTGAACTCGGCTAGACCAGTCTGTGTTTCTACGCTACAGAGGTCGCTTCTGGGATTGATTGTTCTTAGTTCTAATTCTTTATTTCCTAGGAACATACGGAATCCTAGGTGTAGCAGAATGTCCATCCCTAGGATGACGTCGTGGCTTAGGTCCATGACGAAGAAACGGTGTTCGATGCGCATGCCCTCGATCTCAATGGTTACCAGCATACTCTTATTTACGACATTGAGTGTGCCGTTCGCCATTTTAGCGAGCTTGACCGTCACTATTGATCGATTGTCGACGTTCTACTCGGCCGGGATCCGGATCCGGGAACACGTCGTCTTTTCCGCAGTACGAGCAGAATTTGCGTGGTGTGCTCTTACACTGGAAACGACTATGTCCTCGTTCTTTGCAGCACCAACAGCATTGACTGCGATTGTAGCTCCCTGCTACTGCAGAGATTCCGTTCCGGGTGAAACTGTGTTGGCGGTGATCTTCTCCTTGTTCATCTGCCGCCATGTTTCCTCGATTATTTCGACCTTCTAGATTAGCATTTGCCGTGGCGAACGCGTCTCTCTGGATGTGGAGGCGTAACTCTGCCTTCATATTGTAGGAGATCTGGTCCAGTTGTTTTTCCATGGCGATGCCACCTCTTCTCCTCATGAGCATCATTAGTGCGGTGACGAAACTGCGGAATGCCTCGTGCATGCTCTGCTTCTTTTGATGGATCAGATTATCCAAGTGTCGGAGTTCTTCTGGCGATAAAAAGTAGGAGCGCAAATCGGACTCAAGCTCCCTCCACGACGAGATTTCTTCGCTGCAGTTACGGTAACACAGCTGGGCATACCCTCGCAGTAGTTCGGGAAATCCTTGGTGTAGTTGTGCATTCGTAAAATCGTATACACGTTGTAGTTCCTTTACTCTTTCCAAGAAAGAATAGAAATCTTTCCCGTCGAAGTGGCAGTTCCACTTGCGCATCTGGTCGATGATTTTAGCTGCGCTCTGCAGCTCGGTGTTTTGAGCCGGAATATAAACGATCCGGAGTGTCTCCTGATGGGTCGGTGTCGACGTTCCAGGCGGCATTTGCTGGTTTTTTTAGTAGTTCCAGGATTGTTTCCTCTAGATTCCCTGTTTTGTCGAGATCCTCGTTGTAGTCGTCGCCATCCTTCGGCTTGTCTGCGAAGATGGACGCATTTGCCTTGACGTACGTGATGAAACGCTGGCGGAGTTCGTCGAGTCGGTCGAATGCCGGGAGGTTATGCTTGGTTAGCTCCATAGCAAGCTCGGCCTTTTTCAACTTATATACCCAGGAGACACTCATTTTTGCAAACTTATGAACTATTCTTAATTCTTTTTTGAGTAGGCGCTTAACCTGCTGAGTTATAAAAGGACCGGTTCGGGTGCCATGTAACGCTCGTGTTTCCGTCAGGAAGGATATACATAGCGTGCCAGGATTCGGGTGGGAGCGGAAAGCGGCTGGGTGATTCAACTCAGAAAATTTTACAAATTAAATGATAGAGATTTATTCAAAATTACTATAAATCTACATAACAATAACAAACATAGAGGTTTGGACGCTGGCTCCCTCTTCACGGAGCAGCGTAACTATTGTCCTGAAACTGAGTTGAATACGTAATTACCTTAGGTATTTTCGTATATGGTTTTCGGAGCGCGGCTTACTATCTAGCTTATTTCTACGTTCGCGGCCTAAAGGTTCTCGTACGAGTGCGCTCGAAACGAGGATTTCGGCGGGTGTTCCCAAGGTTAGCGCGAATGCGCTTGGGCTAACCCTCAGAAGACCCTATTCCAGCGGTTTGCCTAATGAGAGTCCTTCGCATCGCACGAGTGCGCTCGAGAGATACGTCAGAACACGGTTTATATGAGTGCGCTCAACTAAACCGCCTCACCATTAGGCAACAACGGTAGCACAGTATGCGTTCCGAGACTCCTGATTGCGCTCAGAGAGGCAGAGAGAGAGAGAGAGAGAGAGAGAGAGCTGTGCCGTGTCCCCAGTCCGCTGAGAACTGCCCGCTCGCCGCTGTGCGCTGGCCTTTTCAAGGCGTATCGTAGTCTATCGGACTACGTGAGCGCGACCTACGATAGTTGGCGGCACGTGTGTCGTGTTCGTGTGGGCGTGTGTGCTGTCGGTGCGCCCGAGAATAGCGGGGCTTGCGGCGCACGCAGAGTAGAGAGGAGTGGCTGGGGGCGCGCCTGGTTGTGTACGTCCGTGAGCGCGGAGCAGAGCGCGTATAGAGTAGGGCTCGCGGCGAGCGCTGACCGAGCGCCTGGTGGGGCACGCTTGGCTGTGAGTGTCCTTGTGCGCGACACTGTGTGCTGTAGATGAAGCGCATGCCGAGTGGGGCGCGCTCGCTAGTGTGTGTCTGTTTGCGCGGCCCTGTGTGTTGTCGGTGAGTGCTCAGGTGTAGGGCGTGCGGCGCGCTGTGCTTGTGTGTAGTGTTGTATGTATGTGTGAATGTGTGAGAGCGCGCGCGGCGTACGTATAGCAGAGTATACTGCCTCGTGGATCCTGCTAGCCTAATACTCGCCGCGCGCGTTCCTATCTGTTTTAGCGCGCGCAACGAATGCGTTTCGTTGTAACGATTTTGATGATGGTGACGATAAAAATGCAAATAATAGCGGAGAGGACAGCGATGATAACAGCGAAAACTTTAGCAGTAGAATAAAGCATCGTAAGATACAATAATATTAGTTAAATTACAAGCATACGTAAGGTAAAAGTACCTCTTATTAAACATCAAGGAAATGTGTCCCTATCTCTAAACACTTTGACAAATAAGAAAATAATAATAATTGCATGAATGTAAAAAGAATTAAAAAAATTTATCAATATCTAGAAAGATTTTTGTTTTTAAATATCTAAATCTTATCACTTTTATTAAGTAATAACAAATTAAAAAAATGTTCAACAGTGCTTGCTTTACAATGACTAAATGAAGGTGCGATTTACGAAGAAAACGCTGCTATCTACGACTTTATAATAATAATTCACGTAATTATTCATTTAATTTCAAATATATTAGTGCTTCCGAAAGCTCTTGATTCTTAGATTATATTTCTTTCAATGTCTAATACTTTTCATAATGTTTATTTTATTAAAATGCCTGTTTAACGATTCGGTACATGTAATTTTTCAAGTATCCACGGACATGTTTCATACGCATGAACCTTTTATTAAACAATTACGTCGGAACAAATATTTGCATTAATATAGTTTAATATTTAGTATTTATAGTAATTACTTTATAGAAAGTCTCAAAAATTTACTTAACCTTTAAATCATATTCTATTTGCAAACGCATTTGCCTGCTTCGGCCCGTGCTAGCTCGCCTTCGACTCGTACTGTAAAATCGTAACTTGGTCTAAAAAAGGTCACTAGACGCCTTTGTTATATAATATACTATAAATTTTTTTTTCTTTATGCCATATTGGCCTCGCTTTCACTCAATGGGGTATATCGCGTGTACCCCTACCACCTCTGTGTGAGAGTGCTCCTAACCAATGTAACTCTGTAACTTTTTACCTATGTGTAACCTGCAACTGTGATTTTTTAAGCTAGCTAATTTTTTTCCCCGAGAAGCATCTGACTGGAGGAGTCAACAGTTTAAAATCGCTTCTACGGTAAATTCTACTGCACTCGCAATTCTGCCTAGCCGGAGCTAGGGTGGAGGGAAAACCGCGACGTTGACATGGAAAACCTCCACCAAGAACAGTAGTCGGCAGAAGGGTTAAACTTAAATATTTTTCGTGAAAAATATCCACGTTAACCCTACCACCTGAAAACATCGTTGACAAAAGCCCCTGTTGGTGCACCCGAGCGGTCACCCATCCAAGTACTAACAGCGCCGAACGCTGCTTAACTTGAATGATCGCTCGACCGTGCAACCAAGGACCCCTCCAATGGTGTCTCTACAATATACTATAAACTAATAACTTTTTACTCTATTATTTAATAAAATATTTTATTTATTACCTGTAAATAATACTATATGAGTCAATAAACTTACATTTAATAATCGGGACATCCAATATTAAACACCGGGACATAGTCAATTTCGGTGTTTAATGATAGGTACAAAATGCTTCCCTCAATTTTTTAAATAACTTTTTTATTTTGAAATTAATTGCAATTTAACAAATTGTATTTTTTTCTTAAAAGCTTTCCAAACCAAACGTAGTCGATATTTTTCACACAAACTTTTATAATAAAATAGAAAAACATGCTAGTTTCAATCACAGATGAAAAAGCGTTTATTAATAGCTACTATTACCTTAAATAAAATGTAAAAAAAGAAATATTATTTAATTAAAAATTATCCGTTTTAAATAAAATCTACAACCTTTCCTTACCAATAATAATTAATAAGTATTTCTTTATTATTATCAATGTTGTAGGTATCAATGTAATGAGTTATATAAAAATTTCGACAGAAATAATTTTCTGTTTTTAAATCAAGTATATTAGTTGTTCGTTCGAAAAGATGCTATTCGTTCGGGAGTTTTGTATTTGAAAAAATTTTAATTGATCTTCACCGAACCAAGATGTTGCTAGTTTTGATTTTAAGGGCAGAGCACGCATTCTCCTCCACGATTCGAAGGCTAT
>JAPYZA010003480.1:0-15079 GCA_030522685.1 Eupelmus azureus | reverse complement strand
AAACTCCCCACCTTGCCACAAAATCAAAAAATCCTTCTCATCCTTTCAAAGTCCCAGCATCCTTTCTCCCCATTCTAAAACGCTCGGCACCGTCAGCGCCCACACAACCCCATAACTCTGATCCCGTTGCGTAATTGCTCGGCTCGATGGCAAGCGAAATATGAAGGGAGAGGCCGCGCCACTAAAACCAACGCTGCTCTTTGATCGCTCGTCCGCACGCAGCCTACGTCAGAGCGAGAGCAAGAGAGAGAGAGCGCGCGTACGAACGCCAACGCGGTCCACCACCCACTTTGGGGTGGAGGGAGAAGCGTAGGCGCCAGCGCCGAGCGATGACGTGTACGCAAGGGCGTAGCAAGCCGTTCATGAATGAACGATGCGCGCCGCCGTGTGGAGATATCGGAAACGCCGGCCGGATATGGGGTGTATTTTGACGATGCTCAGCGAGAAAGATAGAGGGAGATTGCCGAGATTGACGCGCGGGCTTGCCAGACAGAGAGTGAGATTTCAATGGCTTTTTCAGGGCCGAACGAGAGGTGTTGACTTTCGCCGAGTGGGTGCGAATTTATACGTTCCATGGGGCTGATGACGCTGCTGTCGTGGGCGGCGGTTAAATTTAGAGCGGCTCAGCGGGCGTTTGCTCTTTGCTATGGGACGTGCGATGATGCAATCCTTGGACATTTCAGCGGATGCCATTGGAAAAATGCTTTTCGAGTGGGCCTATTGTTAGAAGCGCTGATGCTTTTCTGAGCGATGAGATTCGACGGTATCGGTTTTCACGATAATCTGTTTGTTGAAAATCATTAATTCTGTTACAAGTACTATTGTAATTAAGACTATTAATGTAATATCGCTTCCCCTTTAAAAAATCACAATTTCCATTAAAAAAAAGGTTATCAGAAAACGATTATCACGCCGGCGTCTCCATTCATCCGCAAACATTATTTCTTCAGCGAAAGAAAAAAAAGAGCGCCTCCTCGACACGGATTCTGATTTCGCGTCAATTCCAACCGCGATCTTTAGCTCTCTCTTCTCGAAGAGCCGACTCCGCAGCAGTCGAAAAAGAATTTCTCAATTACAAAGTAATTAGAGCCGGTAATGCCTTCCCCGACCTCGATCCTTTGTCTCAGCGCGCGATCAATTCAAAAGCCCGCGGAAAAATCGCGCTCAGCGGCTTTTCGCTGTAGTTTTGCATAACGCAACAAGCAGCCCGGCGACTCCTCTCTTTTTAATATTAGTTTTCCGACGAGAGGAGCCGCGAACTCCCCGCTGGGAATTATATAGCCGGGGTACTCGACGACTACGGCGATAAAAGCCGACAAGCTCTCGGACGTTTTTTTTTCAATCCGCGCGTGAGCGACACGGACAGGAAGTTTTTTAAAGCCGTGTCCGCTCTAATGTCCTTTTTAGCTCGGGCAAGCGTTTTGCCGGTTTGATGGATTAGAAATCGAAGTCGCGCCCGGCGGAAGGCCCCGGGAAAAGTCGATTACAGCCTGAAATAAAACTATCTTGAATCTCGGAGATTGCAGCCAAGCTGCACTATATAACTTTTGCTGTAAATCTTTTCGACGGATAATCGGATTTCCATCGTCGCGCTCAAGTACAGAGAATTCAGTTTAGCCGCGAGCGCACCAAGTGCATTTCAAAACGTCAATTTCATTATTGGATTACACCTGTGTCAGTCGCAGGTGCGAGCCTCATGCATATGCGCGCCGCTTCTCGAGCATTATTGTAAAAGTCATTACTTAGCGCGCGGCTATGGAGCGAACTATTTCAATTTTCTGTTTGAAAAGAAACATCGTCTTCATATCCGAGAGCGAATCCGGCTGTTGAGACAATACCTGGGAAAGCCGGGCGCGTTTCTCTTGGGCGCGCCTGGCGAGGAAAAAAATGAGATCCTATTTGAAATCCGGTGGGAGGGGCCTGGAAAAATAGCGGAGTTTATTCTATAAAATAACGGTAGTTTCGCCGACTTTTCTTGGCCGCTCTGCCAAGAGAGCTTTAATGCCAAGCGCGCGCAGCCAGACTAACCAATTTCGCGCTTTCTTTCTTATCTGGGCGCGGGCGTTCCTATATACGCGGCGCTTTTTTTACGGGTTATCTCCCGGCGCATTAAAGTCAAATTAGAGCGGGAAATTCGGCGCGGTTTTATCTGTGCGAGAGATTAAAAAAATTTTCATTTTTTACGCCTGGCCGCGCCACGAAGAGGTGGACACGCTTGAGAAATGAGGTTGGAGATTTTGCGCCGCGGCTTCGAGGCTGGATGGGATGTAGTTATTTATGAAGTTATTTATATGAGGGAAAGTTTACGGGTAATTATTCAAGGAGCTCGCGAGCGGCTTGAATTATAGTTCGTAACTCTATTACTTGTTGAAAGACTGAACTTTATCTTATAAGTGGCTATACCTTTTTATCTATTTAAGCGCTCGCTTATCATAATCCAAAGCGTTTCATGCTTAAAACCTTAATAAGGTTATTTTTAAACACTCGTTATCATCCATAATATCAGTTCTGTAAAAAATATGCCTTTTAAATTTACTCATCCAAATGCACCGTTCTCAAAAAAACTTGTACATTTAATAATCTCACTCGAAATTCCGTAACGTCAATCCCAATCTAAAATCCGCCAAATAACCAACGTACTCCGCTGACTTCATCTCCTCATCAGAGTAATTGCACCGTAACGAGGCCCCTGCTCACGTACACCTCATCCAACATTGAAATAATAAAAAATATAAACTCCCTCCCCAAGGTGCTCTACCTCTCGCTGCACTCTCGCCTCGATGATAAATCATTCGAAAAAAAGTAAGCCTCTCTATCCAAGTACATCCTGCACGGAATATCGCGCCGATTACAGTTTGCGATGCTCGCGTGGGAGCCGGCGGCGGTAGCAGCAACAGCAGCAGCAGCAGGCATCTCCCTCGAGAGTAGCGAACCTTCGGAGGCGAAAGTATAGCTGAGCAAGTCAGGGCTGATCGATGGTGGCGGGCTCGCTCGAAGGGTTTTGTTTGATTGCCGTCACGTCGAAACTTTGACGCGCGCCCGGCCAGGGCTATTGTCTGCGCCGGCCTCCGGAAAACACCTACCGAGACACGCGGCCCTAAGAGCGACAGACTAATAGCTGCCTGGGATGTATCTCTTTCCCTCTCGCTCGCGTGCTGTGAAGACTTTGACTTGCCGAGTTTTTTGGATGAGGCGAGTGGTGCTGGATGTAGTTGGCGAATTAAGATGCCGGGGAGACGGGATGGCTGATGTATTGACGGGAGAGTGTGTTTTGAGAGAGAAGACGGTAAGGGGATGAGGTGATGGGTGTATTGGATTGAGGCTGCTTTGGGAGGCTTGATTGGTGAGGATTCGATTGCTAATTTTTTTACGCCGGTGTGTTGGATGTAATCGTTTGATACTCATATTTTTTGCGAAAATAGGAATTTATTTAGAAAGGTTTAATTTTTGAAGGTCTTTATAAGGTCCTAACAAGCTGCCACAGTAATATTAATTATAAGGCGTTTAAAATCCAGTTAGGTATAAATAGGGTCCAATTTAATTATCTATTCGAATTATACAATAAGGAAATAATAAAAATTAATACTTTATAACTTTAAAATTAACAATAATAGGAAAAATGAAATTTAATTTTTACAATCTTACAATAATGATAAAATTACATTTACAAAATCGCATCTACAGATTTTTATCCACAACCTAAAAACATCCCAGTCAATAACACGAAGCTCTCCCCTCCCACCGCTCCCCACTCGAGCGCCAAAAATCCATCGAAATCAGAGCATTCCAGCCACGTTCCTCTCAACACATTTTTTCTCTTTACACGTGTAATCAATAAACTAGCGCGCGTGTCATCATATACAGGCTGCCGTAGCGGGAAGTCGATGAAGCCCCGCTTGCGCTCGCTCGCTCGCTCGCGCCTCGCGTACATATAATCGGCTTATCCGTACGCACGCGGGCGCGCGCGCGTTTCCATCGGCGCGCCGTCGACGACGACGACGACGACGAATATATAGAGACTCTGCGAGGCAGCCATTGTCACGGATTATCGTGCTGTGTATATGGGCATATCGCCGATTTTCGCCTCTCTTCGTGAAACGTCGCCTTTTATCTGTTGGCTGTATAGGTGGGAACGCCGGAGCTGTGCGTGTAATTGCATTATACGCGCTGGCGATGCCGAGGTGACACTTTTTTGCAGTGTGGAGTTGGTGGATTGATTTTTTTTTATCTTTTGGGGATTTTCGCGAGTTTGAGTGTTAAAGGATTTTGAGGATAGTCCGTTTTATAGACTTTTTTTGTAAATATTTAAATGCAAAGTCTAATCAGTATAAAAGTGTAAACGTGTTTCATGATATTAACGAAAAGTTAAATTCAAACAATAATCCCAACATTTTAGTAAACAAGCAAAAAATGATAATATCTCAAAATCTAGCGCGTCCAGGTTTATCAATCATTCAAAACAATAATTCCTTAAAGCAACATTAATCGCAGCACCGAAAAGCCAGCGACTTCCGCAAAGCTCTAATAAGCTCCCAGCACAATCCGGAGCGCCTCGGCGCGAAACATTTCTACAATCACTCCGGGGCATAAAACATCGGCTGCGCACAAAACTCGAAACTACGTTAACTCTCCGGGGACTCGCTGCTCCCTACCCCGCGCGCACGCTGTTTACGTTTGTACTTGCCGATGATGGGACTAGCTTGGCGCAGTCGCGCACGCGCGAGCCGAAAACTTGGAGCTTGCAGAGAGAGCGAACGGCGCCGCAGACATTAAACATGCAAATGAAGGAAACACGCCGAAGTCTCGCGCATACGGGGCCCAAGATTGTAATAAGAAAGTTGGCCGTACGTTGATGTCGAGCTTGCGGGGAAGGTGTGTTCCTCGTGTCCTTTTCTAAAGGGAGGATTTTTTTTTCTGGGTGGTTGAATTTCAATGCCGCCAGAGGGGGATGACGTATCTCGCTCGACTTATGCACGCCGGATTATACGTACTTAGGATGTTGAATTTATGCGAGACTGGCGGGACGGACTTTTAAAGTGTTTTAAGATTTACATTCTTAAGTGTGTAATCCGGCGGGTGTAAGTCGAGCGCAGCGCGACGCACCTGGAACTTGACTTGGCCTGTTCTCGAGTTGTTCGACTGTCGAGAATGGCGCTTGATTGTGAGACTTTATTTAATAATCCGCGATGAATGAATGCGCGCGATGAAGTAATTGTTTCGTCCCTATTGAATTTGAGAATACACCGTTACGAAGTTGAAAGTGGAAAAATACTTTTGACACGCCGAAATATCTCGTCGGATTCGCATTAATTCACGAGCGAGCCGCAACGAATTCAAAAGCCCATCGAGCTTGCGCTCTTTAATACGCGAGAAAAATCGCTGGCTGGTTCACCGACCCATTTCGCCAGCGACGCGCGACGCCGACGACGGCTCAAAAAGCAGCAGCGCAGCATTCTTGATTTTGCCATGGAGGCGCACGCGCGTGCATTACTTAAGCACCGGCGCGATACATCGGGAGAATTAAGAGAGAGAGAGAGCGAGAGAGAAGGAGAGAGAGAGAGAAAAGAGGGGCGCGCGCGCGCGATAAACGTGTGGGTGAACGAGCTCGAAAGTATCGAACTAGGTCAACAGCAGCAGCAGCAGCAGCAGCAGCGCGCGCGCCCTGGCTTATTGCACTCGAACGTGCGGCGCGCAGCGCGCTGATTCTTCCTCTCCTTTTTTCCTACCGCTCTCTCGTCAAAGGGAGCTCGACAAAAATTCTGCTTACCGCGGAGGGTCGAGGTGGGAAAAAGACGAGGATGCGCGCACACGAGAGCCTTTAAGCGACGGAGCGATCATTTCTTCTTTTTTTTTCTCGTCGCGACGGGCGCTTTTTTCCTCGAGCGAGCATCGATTTTTTGCCGGGGACGGAAGAACTTTTTTGGAGAGCGAGCATCGATTTTTAAAGGGACCGTGCTCCGAAGGGGCTGGCATGACGAGCTTCTTTTCTGCGGGAGTTGAGTCCAATGGAGTTTAGAACGGCTGTGATGCTTAGATAGTTCTTCGCCGAGGTCAATAGACTGGAATAAACTGAAAACGTTGTAAGCTCGACGATTGAGTTGTGTGGGGTTAATTGAAGCGCTGGAAAAACATTTTTCGAATTTCTAGATATGATTTTCGGAGATGTTACTGAGCTGCACGGTAAATCCAGCGTAAACTGTCAGAATAGTTATTTAAACTATACTAGATTGTGAGTTTTATTTTTATTGGAGAAACATTTAGAAAATATTTTACTTCAGTTGTTTAAATCAACTGCAAGCTTAAAAAATTCTGAAACAAAATATACGTAGATGAATAAATATTTCTATTTCAAAAAATTTCGTTTGCCGTGTGGAGAATCGATCCTGTGTTCTCTGGTTTGAGAGCCAAGTACCTTACCGACTGATGGGCTACTGAAATTTTCAGGCCTGCGATAATTCCAGTTGTGTACATATGTCACAATATACTGATCATTGTTTACTTTAAGATCACTTTTGTTTTTTCAAAAAACGAGCATATAAAACTTAATTAATCTATTAATTTATGTCGAGGTTTTGCTTCTATATTTGCAGGTTGTTATATCGCTATATCCAGAATTAAACTAAAATTCTAAATTTTTCTCTCATTCCGAAAAGACTGAAGAGATTCGCAATTAAAATTGACTGAACAAGTGCAAATCTGCAGCGCTTAAATATAGGTCTTACTGGAATCGGACTCGTTCTACTTAAACCCTTAGCCTACGCTCTCAAGAAGACTACTTTTTCAAAACTCCATCCGAATCAGCAGGCTCTCAACTTCGCATTTGCCCTTTAGTCCTCCTTCATTCCAGATATCCGACAATACGGAACGCTAAACATCCAATAAAAGCGAAAAAGGGGAACATAAGGAAAAAGGAGCCGAGGCTCGGCACTCGGCTCGGCGTCCTCGTTTACTAATACTCCACACAATCATACACAAACACACATAGAGGCACTCGAGCCCCCGGGCAATTTGGCCAATGGCCTGGGCCCTTTCATTTGGCAAAAGTGAAAAAGCAATAAAAAGAAGAGGAGGAGAAGGAGAAGAAGAAGAAGAAGCCAGTAGCGGCGCCTACCCCGCGTCGGAAGTGACGGCGCTAAAACGGAATTGGGCAAACATCGCTGCGGCGGCGGTGGCGCGCAGTGTCCCTCCTTGCGTCATTTATACGCCGCTGATCCGTGCGAGGAGGGGGGGGGGCTGATACACGCGCCTGCGTCCATTGTGCGCTCCGTTCGCGTGACTCATCCCAATTTCTCTCCGTGCCGTTAACTCCCCGGAATCATCATCCTTCGCGGGAGGGAGAGAGAGAGAGAGCCACGTGCACGCTGCTCTGCTCTTCTCCATTTTTTCCCTCTGCTTAGACTTCTACTTCTTCTTCTTCTTCTTGTTTCGCCTGGTTGTTTGCGTGGCGCCGCCAGCGGATCGATCGACGCTTTCGGAGATTTTTTTTTTCGTACAATAAGAGAGAGGGAGGAAGAATCGTCGGGCGCCGGACGCGCTTTTATTCGATGTAGGGATATTGGACGTCGAATGTGTCTGTGTGTGCGCGCGCGTTCTTTCCTCTTTTTTTGATTCTTTTTATGGTTCCGTAACTAGGCTGGCTTGGAGGGAGGCCGCAAGAGGCACTTAATTTGCCGTGGAAGTGCCGAGGGTGCTGATCGAGCGCAGCATGGTGGAGAGGTGTGTGGCTTTAAGATGCATTTGCATAGTCTAAATTTGAATTTTTTAATGTGATTTTAAGGAAAGATTGCTTCGCGCCAGAAAATTCGTTATCGGAGCGCACTTTTAAATGAATAATCTTCGTTTGTTCCTCCCGGATACTTATTAATTAAAAAGAAAATGTCTTACGAGATCTCAGATTCAATCACATCACGCAACACATAGTTCCAGCATTTGCATACACCCGCAAATTAAGAGCCACAGTCCGGAAACAGTCGTGCAAAGATTTAGATTGATGCGCTTCCCACATTATATTTAATCAATCCCGATTACTCAGAAATTCGATCCCATCAAGCCAGGATGATTCCTCTATATTTCTCGACTCCACCTCCGACAATACGCACATATATCTTGTCCCAGCGAGACAACCAGCCAGACGACGAGCTCTATAGATTCTGATCCTTCCGGCAGAGCGAATTCCTCCGTATCTTCCGTCGCGTTACGCCGACGACGTGTCCAAAGTGTGCCGAATTTCAATAACAATACGCCGAAGAGGCGAGATACACAGTCAGCATGCTAAGGCTGCGGCAATGCAGCTCGCGTCATCGAGCCCGAATGCCCCGTTTACAGCAAAACATCAGGGCTTGTATTCCGCTTCCAGTTTCGAATTTCAGCGGCGTTAGCCTATATCGCTTCCCGATCGACTGTTCCAGGGCTTCTGAATTTATAACAACCCGCTGTCTCGATTCCAGCGATACAAAATATTTACCTTCGACTCTCGACAGTCATAGTAACTCAATCTACTCCTTAATTAAGTGCTCGAAACCCAAGTAGAAACAAAATTAGAATAAGCGCCGAACAAAAGCCAACAACTCAAACAAAACCTTTCCAGAGTCTTCCTCAATCCTGCACCAGCCTCTAAAGACGCATCAGCGCCCAAAAAGTAAGGCTCGACTCTCGCCCCCTCCTCCACCCGACTTCATCGGAAAGCGATATACCTATCCGGCGGCGCGCACCCAGCTCAGCACGTATACGGTCAGTCGTCGTCCTTCCAGCCCCTTCTCGTCGCAGCCGCAGAGAGCTGTCGCATTATTGGATCGACGCCGCGCGCTGCGCGCGTCCCACGAGAACTACTGCCACAGCGAGATTCGACGCGACAAGGCCTCAAATTGAAAGGGACTAGCCCTTTTCTTTTGAAGCGCGCCGACGTGTTGCGAGCGCGGCAAAAGTTATTGCTGCGCGAGCGGCCGATGATCAATTCGCTGGCTGGAGGCACGCGCTTCCGAATCTTAAATTGAGTTCCGGCTGCCGCGACGGCTTATTAAAGCGTCGGCTCTGCTGAGTTTACTGGTTAGTTGGAGGAAGAGAGGGAGAGAGAGGAGTAAGGTTAATTCGTTTGGATTCTCGGGCTCGGTGCGCGCTCTCTCCTTCGGGATCGAGTTTTCTGGCTGCGATCTCTCGTTTTTTTTTCTCTCTCTCTCTGATGGTTGCCTCGCGGGAGGCGAAGGTGAAGTGCAGCGCGAGTGAATTTAAATGAATTTCGAGCGGGTAGAAGGTTCGAGCTTATTTATTTCGTTCTGGGACGCTGGATTTGCGATTTTATAGAAGCCTTTTGAGAACTAAAATAGGTTTGGATATTTCGAGACTGTCGAGGATGCATGTCGGTAACTATAATAGAAACTGATGGATGACGCAACCGTTCCGCCGGTTTATAAGCCTTAAAAGAAATCCAAAAAGTTTGATTTTATACCCGCCTCCTATCCCGCCACTATGCATAGCAAATTTATTAAAAATCAATCAAGCTAGAGCCCTCCATAAAATTTTATGCATCAGCCCGGTCTAACCGTACGAGCCAAGCTACATGGGAAATTGTTTGGTCCACGGCAACACGACGATGCTAAAATAATTTTTCCCCGCGCTGGAAAGCCGGCCGCGAAGCGCGCGGGGGAGTTATTGAATTTCAATAAATAACCGAGAGCCGCTATGCGTATGGTGTAATGGTGTACCGCGCCGCTATAGGTCATAAAGCGCGCCTGAAATCTCAAAGCTGCATGTAGCGCGAGAGGCTCGGAGAGCGCGCGCGATCCAAAGGTCATTCCCCATGAATATTTATGGAACATGCGGCTGACAGAATCGTCGCACGCGAATTGTGTCCTGTATTAATTACGAGCAGGAGGGAGAATGGATGGTTGCTGAGCAAAAATGGAGGAATTTTCGATTGGATAATTAGGCGCGTTGAGTGTTTTGTTTTTTTGGGAGTGATGATGCATGCATTAGATTAAGTTTTGAGAGTATGAGAAAGTGGGAAATTATAGTTTCAGTTTAGTGTTTTTGAATAACTTATACGTAACGTCAACAAAGTTAGATGAAGGTACAATTCGTACATCTGAGTTTACGTTTAATTACGATATTGTTCTGCTGAACAATAGCTAACTTGAAAATTGAGTCTGTATTTAAAGAAAATAAGTAAAGGTTTTGTATCATTTTACTTGCAAAAGAAATAAATTGTATTTTTGTGACCCGATGCTTTAATAATATAGTTGAATTTCTCTATTGTTCGTTTAGGAGTGTAGACTAGAATAAGAAAACTCTGCTAATCGATCCGTACTATATCATTTATTTTATGACATGTCAGCTGGATGCTTTAATCTTATTCCCTTTTCTAGGCATTTTAAATTACGGAAATGTATAATGTAGGTTCACATCATCAAAGATCAGTTTAATTTTTGCATCTATCTTGTACTATCATGTCCTGTTCATCTTATTCTATCCAATTATTAACTTTTGTCTAGCCCGAGGTCAACTTTTTTTTAAATTGAAGTAATCAAATTCTTTGGTAGCAGCAAGCGCACAGTTGAGGTTGGATGAGTCTTTTAACAGGAGAAACTAAAAGGATTAATTAGGATGGAATAAAGAAAAAATTAATTTGCCCGCAACAAAAAGTGGCCATCAAAAAAACTTTTCTCCTCTCTCCGCGAAATGTGTATTCGCCCCGATAGCGAAACTACCGCACGAACTAAAAAAAAAACTTTTCAGCTTCGGGAAGCAGTTTGATTACGAAAATAATACTTGCCATCACAATAAACCCGCGACGACCGCTCGTATTCACCCAATTGTTAACCTTGGTCATAGCGCTGAGCTTTTTAAAGTCGTTCGGTTCTCGGCTCAAGCTCTCTTCAATTATCTATCGTTATTCGATCCGGGAGCCTTCGAAGTTCGAAATAAACACGCAGACAAAGGATCAGAGGGTTAAGGTATTTCAATTGATTGAAAAATTGTAATTATAACGAAATTAGAATCATTTAAATTTCGCTGAAAAATAAAGTTTCCAAGATATGAAAGGAACCAGACTAAGAAAGGTTTTAAGTAAATTTCAATAACACATAAAACATCCGAACAAAGGTAAATTAAACAGTAAACTGCCACATTAATCCCAAAGCACGCAGAGATCCTCGAAAGTCAAAAACTGAAATTCTGAAACTACCCGAACTCCGCCTCCCCAGCGAACTCCCGCGGAAGATCCACCATTCCGGCGAAACGCAGCCAGCCCAGCAGTTCCAGGGCCCTATAACCTCCACAAGCTCGTGCCATAATCTTGCCGATCGTCGTAAAGGGAGCTGCAGCCGAAGCAGCCAGCGATGCGCCTCCGCGAGTAAAAGTAAGATTCGAGCCTTTTACGCGGCCTCAGTAGCTACCGGGCGGTTACGTTTCGAGCAATAAAAGGCGGGGGGGGGGGGTGTACCAGCAGCGTAAAGTTTTATACGGGGGCCCACCCGCGTGATTAAAAGGCGGGAACGATCGGAGCTAGCGTGCGGGTATATAGCAGCGGCACGCGCGGCAAGCTAAACGCCGAGGAGTTCTTATATTTTTACACGTAGAAATTCTGAGATAAGGAGGATAGCCGTCATTTTTTCCCCTTGTGACATCTAATAAAAGCTTATCGGCTGGCTGTTTTCGGCGCGCGGTTTACGAGATGGAGAATTTTCAGCTGCATGAATTATGGATGGCGAGGGAGAAACGAGACAATGAGAGAGAGAGAGCATTAGTCTTTTGGGCTTTGGGGGAGGTTTGATTTTTGAATGTATTAAAGGATGGGAAGACATTGCTGGAGGTTAGAGAGGTGTTTATTGGATTTGGCGTAGTCGGGGCTTTAATTTCCGGCGTTCGACTGTTTTGGATTCTTTATAAAGAATAGGGAAACGGTAAAGAAATGCGAAAAGAAACTAGTTTTTAACCGTAAGAAGAAATTCGATTTAAAATTTTGCGTGCAGCGCGACCATTTTTGACATTTCCATTTATTTCTGAATGGTAATGTACTCTATTAGCATTACAATTTTAAAAAAAAGTATAAATTCTCCGAGCAATCGAAAGTTAAATAGAAAGATTTCCAAGAAAACGTTTCCAGCGCTTTTATAGAGTTGAAATTACATTTAAATTGGCGGTACGTCATCAAAGTTTAGTCATGATTTACCAGCCCTAGACAAACATTCAAACTTCTTTCCCCGCCCCCTACTGCCAGCTCACATTCTCCTT
This sequence comes from Eupelmus azureus, assembly GCA_030522685.1. Classification (NCBI taxonomy): domain Eukaryota; kingdom Metazoa; phylum Arthropoda; class Insecta; order Hymenoptera; family Eupelmidae; genus Eupelmus; species Eupelmus azureus. The sequence continues at coordinate 2,851 of JAPYZA010003480.1, read as the reverse complement.
CTTAATAAAACCGTCAAACCATCGGGCACCGAGTTAATTCCCCAGCAACGCGGAACTAACCTTGAAAACTTGCGCTGCATTCACAATTAAACCCTCCATCTCCGTCCAGCTGGAAAAAAATTTCGGGCGAATATTACGCCCCCGGCTATTATTGCATTCCTCGACTCCATTAAACGGCGCCTGTACAGAAATAGCCCGACGCATTTCGCACTGCCGCGCGCAAAATGTACAATTGTCGCGCGCGCCTCACCCCTTTTAATTCCTTATTCTCTCGCTCTCACATTTGTCTAGCGTGCGCGCGCGCGCGCGCTAGCTCGATGAGTGGATCCCTTTGCGGAATACAAATTGCTTATTTTGCCGGGGCGTGACTTGCTGGCAGTCTTCTCGCGCGCTTCTTTTCATCCCTCGACACTTCGACGAGAGCTGCAGCTATCCAGTTCGTTTATCGTCGCTGCACGTGCGCTCGCGGCTCATATTGGCCGCGATGCGGTGAACACACGTGGCCCTGCGTATGTGGATATGTGCGGTTGTTATATAGCTGCGGGTATTTAGTTGCGGTTTCAGGACGGCCTTTTTTCGTTGCGGCTGGTTGGGAGAGGAGTATTTGAGCTCTGTTGGGCTTTTATTGACCGGGTTTTTTTGGTTAATGGATTTTTTTTGTTTCGGAATTAGGAGCGGGTGTAGGATGGGGTTGATGGTTTTGAATGAGAGAATTGTTCTTTTGTGAAGGTATAAGATTTAAAGGACAAATTTAGAATCTCTTGTTTGGTACTTTGGCCTACAATACGAATTTACGGTTCCCTTAGGAACTTGTATGTTCTAAATATAGTAAGTTTAAAATCGATTGTTGAACGAGCTCAAAATAGGCTGCTTACAGCGATACTGTTGATTCAACTTGAGCAATTTCTACTAAAACATCTTTGGAATCATTCTTAATATAGGCCTATTAAATTACTAATAATAATCACTTTGCAATCCAACTTTAGCAGAAGCTATTACCGTAATACGCATAATTATCCATAACTGCAAACATGAAGACAAACACATTTACAGTCCCAGTCCCCTTGACAGTCTATACCCAGCCGCGTTTATTCAAGAAGTCTGAATAACAGCCAACAAAGCCCTTCATTTTTCGCAGGCCGGAACGGCGATTCTACGCGCGCGGAGCCCGTGAACGGAAGCGAAATAAGAATTTTCAAGGCGCCTGCAGTGGAATGAAATTCCCTCCCCGATGGCCCGCGCCTTTGACCAATCAGAGTCGTTGCTCTCGTTAGCGACGCCAGAGTTACGAACTTGATTTCGTTTTATTCGAGCCCGCGCCTGAGAACTTCGCTAATCTTTTCTTCGTGCAGGCGCACACAAACTTGGCCCGCCAATGGAAATAATTTTCTTTCGAGTTCAGCTCGGCCCGCTCTCCGCCTCGTCGAAACAAATCTTTTAAAGCATCGCCGGCAAGCCCGAGCAACTAACTTCCGGGGCGCGAGCTTGGAATGACGCCGTGACACGAAATTTTCCAGGCTTGGCTGGAGAGAGAAAGAGAGGGAAAGGGTGGAGTTTGTTAGTTTTTCAGGTAGAGTATCGAATTTTTGGAGGCGCGAGGCAAAATTGTTTTTGGATAACTGGTTGGAAGTACTGGGAGTCGTGAAATTTTCATGGGGTTGTTGAGAGAGGCGAGGGAAGGTTAATAAAGTTTGTATTTAGCAGGTTTCTAAAGAAAATCTGGTGTAAGACTTGGAGAAAGTTCGTGATATAACCTAATTCTTTATAGTTTAAGAAAGTTTCGTGAAATGTATTTAAGCGGTGTAACGGAATTTTAAATGTTTAATACTTGTAGTGTAGTTAGTAATCTGTTTAATTTACAAGGTTGATTTATTAATTTTTAAGGCTCGGAATTGCTGAAAACATTAAATAAATAACTGCTATAATTAAAGCTGCTCTACGAATTTATAAACGATTTTTTACAGCGATTCAGCTGTATAAGAACCCTCATTCGAGCAAAGTTTTTGAATTAGAGCGCGCGTACGAAAAGGTTTTCACTTAATTATAACTCCAGTAAAATGGCTTCGCATGGCTTGGAAAATATATAGAGAAATCTAATTTTTTCATAAATGAAACTTTCATGAACTTTTTATTCAGCCCTTTTATTAAGGAAATTATATCTTTCGATATTTTTAAAGCTCGTGCTTACAAAGTTTCACAGTTTAATAGAATATTACATTACTTTGTGCATTATAAATGTAATAATGTTAAAAGATACTATTACGAGATTATTCTAAAATGACTTTTAGAACAATAATATATTCTTTATTATTATGCCGCAATAATCTAATCTAACGAGCTCTTTATTAATTTACAACGCTACGGAAATAAACGTCATCCGTATTTCCTTTAAAATAAAGGTACACTTAAATGGGGCAGCAGAAAACCTTTATGCATAAAGCCCTCAGTCTCCAGTTTTTTGAAGTCGTATGCTAAACTAAAAATCCTTGCGTACATAACCTGCCGGAAGAAAATCCACAAAAAGCAGCCGTTTTCATAATTAAAAAAACACTCTCCCACCCGGCCAACCCTTTCAATATATCCTCTCAACCCTCTAATTTTTCACTTGTAGCTCAACAAAAAGTCCAACTACGACCCACACAAACGTTCACTTACACACTCACCCCGCGCAAAGAAGCCGTTATTTTCATCAGAGAGGCCCGCGCGAAAAGCAAACCATATAATCCTATTTTTGCGGCGCGCCACCTGAAAGCACAAAACAATAGCGCCGCGCACCCGCGAAAGTCGAGCGCTGCATCGCTGCAGTCGCCGCTCCCGTATGCCTACTTTCGCAGGCGTTAATGAAGAAAAA
>JAPYZA010003479.1:0-19354 GCA_030522685.1 Eupelmus azureus | reverse complement strand
AAAGCAAAACAGGATCTACGAGGGTTCATCGTTCAGAGTAAACTGCCTGTTAGCCTGTAGCAACGACCAGCTGATTTGTACATAACGGACATGTCCATTACCACGGACACGAGATAATACCTCTGCAAGCGCGCGTTCGAAAGCTTCGGCGCACCCGCTTACACGATTGATTGATTTACCGACCTTATCTAAGTCATGCAGCTCGCGCGCCCATTTCAAATTACGTCCCTACGAATCGCGCATCCAACAACTTGATCCTTCGCGCTCTCCCCTCCTCCCTTACTCTCATTTTTTATTTCATTCCTCCCTCATTGAATTTTCGTTCTAGCTGAGCAAGCATGTTTTGAAAGATCCACGTCTTTTCGAGTTTTTGGATATTGTGGTGGATATGCTCTTATGTAAGTTCATACAATTGTTTAAATTTGTAGAAATGAATTATGAAAATTAATAACTAATGAATGTATCTGATTCGTGCAGATTTTAATAATTATCATACTCGCGAAATACTTACTGTTAAATAGTTAAGTTTAAGTATGAAAATTAGTAAATGAATGTTAATAATAAAATTAATAAGAAATTTTATTTACAATAATAATTTTTACAAAAAATAACATTAGTTTCTCTATTTTAATAACATTAATGATTTTCTAAAAGATATTTCTCTTCAGCAAAATGCTACTGTCAATAGTGCATTAGCGAAAAGCTTTAGGAAATCACTTTTCCCCAAAGTTTAAATCTTCTCTTGATTGTCAGGAGTTTATACTGAAGCCAATTGCCGTCTTTCTACCTTGCAATACGAATAGCCAATTTAAAAGTCGAAAGTATGCAAAACGAAATTCTGAAAAATGAAAGCCGCGAAAACGGTAAAGTAGATTTAATCTCAAAGTAGGAATATAAAATTTTCTTTGCTATGGCTAGCGATAAAAATTTTCATTTGCAAATGGCACAAGCTTCCTCTCACTCTAACTGCCCTCGACTTTGATCCCAATTCAATGGCATTACGCAAATAAAATGCTTTCTTGAAAGGAAATTAGTTACCTAAAACAATTTACTTTCCAGGAGTGCGTCATTTCACTTGAGTACATTTCTTCCGTAAAGTGATTTACGCGCAGGTTCACTCGCAAATCAAATCGTCTAATATGAATCCACGCAGTAGCAGTCGTTACTATAAACAGAGCAAAGACCAAGCGGCACTGTATCCTTAAAAAAAGCACGCGCTTACGATATAAACGGGCTTGATATGAGTGTCGAGTAGCGGAGAGCACTTATGAGTCATAAAGAAGCAAGGGCACTTCTCTTTTAACGAAAAACTTTTGCGCATGTATGCGCGCATCTCCTGCTTCCTTCTCTCACTCTGAATTAAAATTCTCCCCTGGGACTGCTGGCAGAGAAAAATGAAAAAATGGACCATGGCGCATTTACATCGGCTATGATCTTCGCTGCAACGAGGCGCCAGCTCTCGTAATAAAGCTCCTTATTTCTCTTCATTCACGGGACTACAGCAGCTGTTATTCCTTCTTTCTTCCCTTTTCACAACGCGAGCTTTCGAGCTCCATGCCCTACGGCAAGGACTATTTTCCATTTAAATTGTTTACTAGTAGGGATGTTTTTGGTCTAAATGGTGCGTACTTTTAAGAGCACGATATCATCGTTAGATATTTCAGTTTTATGATATGCTCTATGCAATTATAATAATCGTAAAATATTTTGATTTATTTTCTCTCGGAATATATTTACATTTTTTTAACTTTGTTTACTTAGTCGGAAACACTTTTTTAGAATACATATTACAAAAAATAAATTTCATTTTAATTTATTTAATTTTAATTTTCGTTAATGAAAATAATATTACAAGCTTAATAATGTGTTTATAAAACAGTAATTGCTTCAAAGAATTAAAAGTAATAAACAATACAATAAAACGTTCCTTCCTAATGCCAAAAAACAATCTACAGACAATAATTAGTTTGCTGGACAAGAAAGGAAAAGCAATAACGAGGTTCATTTTTCACTCTGTACTTGGCGACGAAACCGTGATTTTCTGGCTCAAAAAGAATCTTTTCTTATATTCCGGTTTACTGCCCGGCGTGTCGCGGTTTTTATTTTATCCACGGTATATACGCTTTCCCACTGTGTGGTCGTTTCGTCGATGTGACTGCTGTACTACTTGCTAGCTGATATTATACGGCTTTGTGAGGTGCGGACTCTGGGAAAGCCAAAATTTTCACGGATGTCGCGCGGTTTATTGCAGTTGGCTATTGTCTGTTTACGAGCCGTATTTATATTGCCCAAGCACACAATCCTATATTTATACGTATGTGTGTGTCTATGTACGCAGGCGTGTGTGAAAGAAGGGGGTATGTAATTGTATACACATGAGATATGCGGTTGTGCGTTAATTAATATGTATTATACATAAATGCATGCACCGTTTTGATGATTACTCGTGAAATTTTTATCATAAAAGAAACTTATAAGATTGTAAATAATGTCCACGTCTATATATGTTTATAGAGGTTAGATGTTGTTTTAAAGCTTTCTAATGAATGATTTCGAGATCAAAATTTCGACATTTTTTATGTTTTAACTAAAAATATAAATTTAAGACAATAAAAGCTTCAAAAAAATTATGTGAGCACAACTTACATACCAGAAAGCAAATCGATAAAGCCACACTGGAATGGATGAGTTCGGTGTTACTATATTTTGAGAGCTGAACGCAAACGTATAGGAATTAATTTATCGTAATTGCCCTTCTGAACCCCAACTAATCACGGCAAGTGCGGGGGCGAAAATTTAGGGAATGGTGGAAAAGAAGCCGATACCGCAAAGGGCTAATACAAGAACGCTGTGTTAAATAACGAACAACCGTGTTCCGCAATTTTTAAAGGGATTTTCATACTAGGTATCCGTCTTTAAGAAAAGAATTAACTAATGTATAACTTATTTATGATTCAATTTTAATGTTTACAATAGAAATGTGTAAACATTATAAGTACATAAGTACTTACAGGCTACTTTAATAGAAACAAAAACGAAGTCAATGTGCGCTTGGACTTTTGCACAAATGTTCATTGTTCGAGCGAGAGAGAGGGAGAGAGAGAGAGAGAGAGAGAGAGAGAGAGAGAGAGAGAGAGAGAGAGAGAATATAAAGTTGAAAATACACGAAGGCAAAAGCTGTTATTTTGCAAATTAGACACACTACAGACTATTGTAAAAGACAACAAGCTGTACGCGCAAAGTTCAAGTCACTTCAACAGGTCCCGAAGTGTGATATATACACAGTGCTGCAGATAAAGATAGAGGGAGTGGGAGAGAGAGGGGGGGAGGAAGAGAGAAAGAGCGATCTCCTCAAGAGATTAGTCAAACGGAAACTAGACAACGAGAAGAGGGGTGAGAGAAAACCTTTCCGAGTGTTCCTGAATAACTGAAAGCTTTTTTCTCTCTTATAATTTTAAGAAATTTTGACTGGATGTGTGCTATATAAAAATAAAGCTATAATCGGATGTGTCACAGACGGAATCGTTATTAGCTTTATTGAGCGATTGGAAAAAAAATAACGATGAAATCTCTGGAAAATGAAATTGTCATTCGTCTATTTTAAATCGGTATTTGAAAAGAAATGTTTGAATTTCAGTGAACTACTATAAATCTGTTGCTTATCTCCATAGGCTTCAATCAAATCACATTTTCTATTTTTTATCAGCATAAACCGGATAATTCAAGAAATAATATCATTTTTTTAATTCATTTAAAAATTTTATTTTTAGTTAAAAATTTTAGTTAAAATTTGATACAATGTTGAATATTTTTTAAACGCTTAAGAAGAAAAGTTTTAAAATAATAATACTTTAGTTTCTCTAAACGACAAAGTAAATTTTCGTCTAGTTTGACTTTAAAAAAATGCAGCTCCACGATATGGCTAATTGAAATTGACGGATTAAAACCGCCAGAGATCAGTAAAAAATAAAAAAAAAACAACGAGTGATCTCGACATGCATCAAGCATTTAAAGTGCGAAATTTATATGCATCGTATATGACGTGCTCCTACCTCTGGTACAGACTTTAAAACTTTGCGCATAAAAACCAAACTACTGGCGTTCTGCAGTTTCGAAAATTTCAAACAAAAGAAAAAGGCAATCAAAGTATGCAAAGTGTGTGTGTGTGTGTGTGTGTGTGTGTGTGTGTGTGTGTGTGTGTGTGTGTGTGTGTGTGTGTGTGTGTATGTGTGTCTGTAAAGGAGTGCAAAAACGTACATGCGTGCATGTGCAGGGGTGTGTAATTTACAATTGCGTCTCTAGCAGTCCGTTGCAACGAGCAAGGAAATATATTGCTTTATTATTTATATCCCTTGACGGCAACAAAAATCCGGTCTGCATGTCTACGTCAAGGTCACTTCGTTGAATTTGGCGTATAAATTTCGCCCTTCGCTGCCTATTGTTTTTTCGATTCTCATTCTTCTTTTTTTACATTTCAGTGAATCCTAGACTTTTTTCCGTATTTAAATAATTGAGCGTCAGCCAGAGACTCACGGATAATCCGATCACTTTTAGAAAAAATGGCGCGTTATGAGAATGGAACGTGATCTGACAAGCAAATATGGCTCACGTGTTTCTATGCGTTTCTATTGTTAGAAAAAAAATAATAAATTTAAATCGTGTTTTGATTGAAGGAACTATTGTCTCTCATGTCAGCGATATCTATTTCTCGTTCAAGATATTTGATGGCTGGTTTATTGGTTTTTTAGCTCTATTATTATTTTTATTATTTTCAATAAAATATTACTTATTTTGTATAGAAGAAAATGAGTGATTGAACAATTATTGAAATTATTGAAGTCATAAATCCGTCAAGCACTTTAGCCAATTTCGGTGAAATATTATCGTGATATACATCATCTCGGCTCTAACAGCTTTGATATTAGTACTTACGTTCGCGCGCTCGCAAAGAAATTAACCCCTCGCAAATCCAAAGCTCCAAGTCGATTACGTTCAATTAATGATCCCACTTGTAATCCGACAGAGACGCAAACCACGAGAGTTCGGTAACCGCAGTTCCGAATAAGAAGAGAATGTTTAGGTTATGGCATAATAACGAAGGAAGGCCCTTGCCTGCGGAGTAATACCTGCGACTTATGTATTTCGGGTTCAAAATTTATGGAGGGTCACCGGCTGCGCCAATGTCGCGCCAAATTTATGCGACGTCGATACTTACAACGAGCTCCTCTATATATTAGAACAAATAGCTGAACCTCTCGGGGCGTTGAACCTTTGCATGCGATGTTAACTTTACTACGCGAACGCGGGGAACCAAGAACGGCTAATATATATATGTCGAAGCCTCTGCAAATTACTTTTAAAATAAGTGTTTGACTTGTAATATTCTGATAATTCTTTTACCAATTGATTGCGGCTTACAATACCATTTCTTTATTAAAATGATGAACATATTCATACTCTAACGATTTCAGATACACATATACATTTTTCTTACGCACATAAAAAAGAGAAATCTCATATTTTCTTTTATAAATCTACTTAAACCACTAAATCTATAGTCTAGACCGGCGCGAATCAATGAAGGTCAAAGCACCTTAATCCGCTTCCAATTTTTAAGTGCTCTATCGCTTTCTCCTATATTGCGCGATTTTTCATCGCGAGACGTCGCTACCACTCCCGCAGTCGAACGTGCGTGCGGTCGTGGTTTTTTCCTGCTTTTCTCCCTCGTCTTTTTGTGCTTTATATCGGCAGCTCGCGCCATTCTCCCTCAATTTCTACTCTCTTTCTATCTTTCTCTTCCAATAATAAATCGCCTGGCTACATCAACTGCAAGAGAGTCTCTTAGTGAACCCACTATTACATGTATTGGCGATTTATCCGGTAATAAGTGTACATGTACCAGCGACGAAAATTTTTCCGACGCTTTGGGCTCCCTCCCTTTTTTGTTTAATATTCTTTTGATGAACTGCTGAGCGCGGAGACTGTTTATGCAGGGGAATCTTGATTTTCTCGTGAGAGAAAAAGTCGCGCGATAGGGCACAAATGGAGGCGAGATAAGAAATATAAATGAGGAAGTAAGAAGGAGAAGAAAAATCGAGAGAGATTATTTTAAGTGCGCTTTGTCATACTTTCGTTCTGAAGCTCTATGTAGTGTCTTTCACGCGGTTGTGTATACAGCGGCATCGTGTTCCTGGGGAATATTAAATACGAAGGCTGAATGTGGATCATTACTCCAGGGCTAGGTTTCTTTATTTACTTTCAAAAATAAAGCTCATCATGATTTTAGATAGAAAAATTAAAGTAAGAATTAATTAAAGCAATCAATGTATATATACACGCATTATAAGACTGTTCCAGACTAAAATGTGAAATGCGGATTGTGCCGATCCGTTTATGAGGATTTACATAATTAAAATTCACTGAATTACAAATCACATAAAATAATACAACAAAATTTACCGCTAATAAGAAAACTACTAGGTGATTTACGATCTTGCAAAAACCTGCACTAAAAAAAGCATTACATATTTAACGACATGTAAATAATCGAAAGCCGCGCTCACGTTCTACGCCATAAATCACACCCGCATAATTTTTATTCACCACAGTGATTTCCATTCGGAAAAAAAGAGGAAAACAATAAAGGCTTATCGCAATGATTCACAGATTGATTATTCACAGCTTTTCGAGAGAGCGCTTAGATCAAAAAATAATACAGGACTATAATCCCTCTCGAAATGAAAAATTGCCGGACATAAAATTATGATTTATACTACCCTTAGTCGTTCGCGCCCTCGTATGCATTTTTATTCGCACAATAATGTACATGGCAGTGGCGAAGTAGGAAGATCATATTACCTGAAGGATGTAAACATTTTCGCAAAGAATGAAAAAGACATTTCATGCTGCGTTTCCTTACATTTTTATCATCCTAGTTTCTAGGTCTCTTATGTAGTCTCTTATTTATGCCCTCTGCATCTATACTTCAATAACACTTTACTGTTTGTACCATAGAGAATTGGAACAACAAAATTGAAAAAATAATTTTGTTTGTCGTAATCTTGTTTACTGGATATGTTGGCAAAGAAAACCTTTCTTTCATCTGTAAATTATAAAAGTTAAAACTGGTTATCAATTACATTTAGAGAGTCTAACCCAACCCAGCCCTCGCCTATATTCTTAGAAATATTTAGCATGATACACGGTAATCGATCTTTTCTACTCCATCTGACCCTCGGCTTAAGGAAAGTCAAATTTTTTTGGGTTAATGGAATTTTTTGCTTCCATAATTAAAGTATATACCTTTCAGCGAGATACTACTCTCTGGGGTCGAAAATCCCGCACGGGCCTGGCCATTGAGCTCCTATTAAATTTAACCTTCTCGCGCGTCTACGAGCAAAATCATCCGGCTGGAAAATCGACCAATTAAAAGAAAGAGGACATCTTGAATATGCAAATCCTCGCTCCCAATTAATCCGTCTCAGGGAGCAGAAGTCGTCTTAATTCGAAAGCCGCTAAATTTACATCCCCTTAGCTAAGCCGGGCAGAGTACGGCCAGTTTACACAGGTTGACGCTGCGGCGAGGAGTGATGAATGTCACGTACGTAAACAGCGCGAGCTGAGAGGCTGTCGGAAGACGGGAGATGTCTAGCTGTTGCCGTATTTACCTAGCCCCGCAAGCAACGATTCACAGTGCCTCGGCAACAATTGGCTAATAAACCAGATTCGAGCATTTTCATTTTAACGCAAGTGGAAAATATAGTTTCGCCGACGTGAAAGTAATTTACAATTTCCGATTGAACGCGCGGCTCGTACGTATGACAGAGGCTCGAATTAGTCAACTTTCCGCACACATCTCACATCAGTAGCGACATTTTTTTCCACTCTCGTGAGACGTGCAACTACGAGCATTACGAAAAAAATGAGCGTTTATTAATCGTCGCCGCAGTGGAGGGAGTCGATGAAACGATTTACACTCGCAGCAGAAAGAAAGCGTAGCCCTTCAAGAGGGGAGCAAGCAAGAGAAGTGCGTTGCTGTATATACGTGCCGCCGCAATTGATCGAGTGTGATTCGCAAGTGTGGAGGCGAGGGGGAGAAAACGGCTTGGTTGCGTATATATAACGTATGAATGACGCTACAAGTGGCGCGTGTAAACGTCCGCTCGGACGGAGGGAAGACGCCGGAGCTAAGTGGATAACGCTGATAATTGAGAAATGTTTTCCCAAGATTTCCGGGCCTGATGTATTGCCGGCGCTGGGGATCAGGCTTTGCGGGGACAATGTTTTTGTGAGCGTTGCGCAATACTAAAGTTTTAGCTACTATAAAAAATAATAGATTTGTCAAAATGGTTAATCACTGTCGTTAGTATTGAAATCTTAATAATATTACAAACATGAGTTCGTGAAAAATAAACTAACTAATTTTATTACAGTAAAAGCCTTAATAATTACGAATAATTTTGTAATGCTGCGTAACTCTTCGAATGGCATTTTAATTAATTAAGAACAACACGCTTTTTCATTTTTGATCAGTTTTCCGCCTATAAAAACACGATTCTCAAAAGAAACTTTCTCTTTAAGCATGTCTTGACAAATATGGTATTTTTCTCTATTTTTCTTTCCCGTGAGAAATAAAGGCATCCAACGCCTCCCGTACTATTTTTTCTTCACTTTATTAAACGACGTGTCCGCTTAAGCCAGCAGAAAAAAAAGTGTCTCGTGAAAAGTAACACAAGTCAAAGCATGCAAAAGTAAAGTTTTTGTACACGTACAGCTCCAAAAGAAACTACGGGCACGACAGCTTTCTTCAAGCGCCTAACTTTTTGTCGCACAGTTCCATACCCTACGCCATCCCCTGCACACACCCACAAACACGCTTACTTATAGCCACACACACATGTACAACCCGTTAGCATGAAAATCTGTAATAATCGATTGATATATAATTTGCACGAGCACAGACTACTTCAAAGTCTAGTACGCCTACTACGTGGCCTTTTTCAAACGGCTTTGTCAAAGTGCGCTACTATGTAATTTCGCAAAAGGGTAAAGGCAAGATGTACCGGTAGCTCTGAGGCGCTTAAAGAGTTAAAGGCGAGAGCTAAACTCCGATATCGGACGTTCGAGTTCATCGAGAGGCAATGCCGCCTCTAATGGTATTAAAAGAGCTTTATAAAGAAGCGCACGTAACTTGAGGAAATATATGATATAGAGAAAATTTTGAATTAGTTTGCAGGAAGTATTTGAAAACGTCGTAATTGTAAAAATGTGCACGATTTCTTAGCTAGTGTTTTATTTATACACTTTAAATTTCAATTTAGAAGATTACAACTTAAGTATATGAAATGATGTATCTTTTAAGATGTAAAATCTCTGCATTTTAGATTCCTTATATTACCAAAAAAAATTTTTGTCTCCCACGCGTAAAATGTAAAATTGATATTTCCGACCTGAATTGAAATCATAAAAATACAACGGATGAAAACTTTTTGAGTTACAGCCGCGTATTCTAAAACCATCAAATAAACCTTGATCCATGTAAAAGCCCTGAAATGAGTGCATCAAGAAAAATACGCTTAATTTTCTGGGTGGAATCGTAAGCCGCAATAAAAATAATACTACGCGTTCTATGCGTACAATTCAATTAGCCTGACACCGAAATAGAACGACGGTAACGCTGCGCGCGTCCTTTTTGGCATGACGTTCATTAAATTGGCCGCTGGTTGGAACGGTTGGTGCTCGGTCCAAGCAGATGTACATTTGCATGTAAACTGGGAAATTCGTAGCTGTCCAGTAAACGCGACGGTATTTTTCTGTATACGAACACCAGCTTTCTTGCAGATACAAGTTTATTATTAAAGAGGAGCTATCTGCGTATGGATAAATATGGATAACTCTGAAACTGTTTACTTTGATGTTATTTTCATATTGTTTATTTATATAAAGTTTATTTATTAATAAGTTAAAAAACAATGAATGCTGGTATTTGAAATTTTACTTTTTGATTACTTTTAAAGATATTGACTATGTTTAGAAAAAAAAAAGTAAAAACACAAGTTTGTTAGTGTCAATGGTCAAATTTTACAAAATGTTTTTTACTGTAATTTTTAAACTTGTTAAGAATCTGGTTTAATTTTAACTAGTCATTCAGTATATTTAACCTAATAACTTGCCCTATTTTAAAACAATGTGTCATTAAAATGAAAAGTAAGGCTCCTAAGGTGTGCCATGACGGCGTATCATCCCCCTCTTCCACGGTCTACAGTTTCATGTTCGCTCCAAGGCGAATTTGTGATTTACTTGTATAATAGTAAGCCAGAAGAGGGAGTCTAATAAACTCCTTTAATTATTTTTTAAGCATCACCTCAAACGATAACTTCAAATGATAAAATATCAAAGCAAAATAATTAGTAGGCTTTAGATAATTAGAATTGATTTTATGCAAATGTAATGATGAATGCAAACATGATTTAATTGTTAGGTATTACAATGTGTTTGTTGCAATCCTTCTAAGTAAAGCACAACTTTCTGACATTACAAATGTACCTCTTACAATATTGCCCTTTTATTAATAACTCTAAATTTAAACTAACGCTCATATCCTAATATAGTACATTACTTCATATACACTAAACCTATCGAACCGTCTCGCTCAGCTGATCATCATTTGTCGCAGCAGAAGACGTCTCCTTGGGGAAAACTTAGGCTGGAGTAACGGGTGTCGCTTCAAGGTCCGTTAAACCGTTTAATTACATTCTCTCCATGAGAACACAAACTATGTTCTTACGTAAACGCGCATCAAACCAAGCGATTTTGACAGGTGTACGCGTTTTCATGCATACGAGCGCGTCAGCCATAAACGCGGGTTATTAATTTTCCGTTATGTTTGTTATTTCGAGTGTTGGGCACGATGACGCTGCACATTCTATATTTAGATTTTATATTTATAGGCAAAGGCGATTAAATTTTACGTGCGAACTGCGCGTTTCATGGGGCGGGAATTATGTTGGTTTGTCTTGCAAATGAAATGATCGAAAATAGGGACTCGATACTGCCCCGGTTTTGTTCAACTTTAACGACTAGTTATGAGCTTAATTTTATAGTAAAAATAATTCAATTAAATTTCTACTCTCACTATATACTTCTAACGCAATATTGACATCAATCACATTATTTTATAAAATAAATTAAAAGAAAGACGTCTCAAGACATTAGTCGATATTGACGTTATAAAATTAAATTATACGAATACGATATTTTCTGCTTTTGTAAAATCTTTTTAGAAAAATTTCAAAATTTAAAATCTTAACGTAAAAGTATCAAAAACTCAAAGCTCACTTCTGAGCAAGAGTAAAATACAAAATTCCCAATAAAAAGGAACAATCGTTTTGTTGAAAATTATAATAATAATTATTTGATTTACACCTTACAAATAAGTGACTGCAACAAATATAAATATAAGTTTCAATTCTGCCGATTTAAGGAAAAACACGGATAAATGCAAACATATTTTCCTAGTTACTTAATAAAAACATATTTGTGAGAACATAGTTACAAAATTTACTATTTTATAAAAAACTAAAAAAAGAAAAACGGTTTTTTTATTTATGAGATTGTACTGACGTACTGCTTTTACTTGAAACAGCAGATTAAACTTTTTATATAATAATATTTAGATAAAATATTTATGAAAAAAATTTTTTAAATAGAAATTCAAGCTTCGCTAAGCAGTAGAGTAGTAGTAATTTCAAACCAACCATTTTTCGTAGTTGACCATTCTCTTGCCCGATCGTTTTTTACAGAGCCAATATATACGAGAAACTTTTGCACACCAAGGTAAAAAAGTAAAAAGTACCTCTTTTCGATTTTACGTTTTAAAAGATGCTTTTCCCTAAGTTATGAGATTTATTGTAGCCAAGAGGAATTTAACAGCGCGAGTCCGATGATAAATACTGGCTCAATTCGATTTTTACGAGGGTTAATAAATTTTTCATAAGTTTATGACATATCTATATATTGGATCGACTTTGGATTTTTTTCTCTTCATACGAAGAACAGCGTTTCTGCATAAATCAGTTCATTCAAGATGTTCTCTAAAGATTAATTATGCTGCGATATATTTTGCATACGCAAAGCGTTCAAAGCTGAGAGCCTTATTAACTCTTATAAGGTTAATTAGGGTTTATTAAGCCATTTTCATTTATAATATCCTTTCAAATCCGAGTTATAACTACGACAGTTTTTAGTACTTTTATGAAAAAATAAGGTAATGATAGTTGAGAACTCGATAAGCGTTAATATTTAAAAAATTATTTCAATATTCTGAAAATGTCTATCGATAAACAAAGCATAAATAGTAAAAACTACGACAGAGTACCTTCAAGCTAAAAAATAATTTTATTCAAAACTTTTTGAAAAGCTGACTCCCAAGATTTTTAACGAAATATACACTTTTTCTTTCAAAAGTTGTTTTGCGAAATGATTTTTACCAATGAAAAGGGTGATAAAACACATTTTGGGCAGATCTCTAATTTTCGAACGTGAAAAATTCTGTTTCACTTTTTTCCGAAAGAAATCAATTAAAACTCTTTGCGAAACTTCGTCCGAAAGCTTCGGCGCTGTAGAGGTCAAGAATTCCAATTCGACCTTTAGAAAATTTACGCTTGTACGTTAGAAGTCAAACGCGGAAATCGAGCTATCCACACGTCAACGCCAACATTAATCACCTAGTCCAGCTTAAAGAATTCAAATAACAAGCGCGCCGGCACGCGGCCCCTTTCGTCAAAGGGAGCCAATTGTAGCCGGTATCTCACCCGGGGCTGAAAAAAGCGATCCATCTTCGCCGGCCGATAATAAAATACTCAGGCCGCTTGTCACACGTAGCGGCAACTTTTCTTCGCCCGCTGCTCTTTCCCAGGCTTAAATGCTAATCGGAAGTCTCATCTCGGCTTCATAAAATTCGAAGCTCGCCGCCTTAATAGCATTAGACAACTGAAGCCGCTGAAGAAATCGAAGATGCCTCGGCTCTGAACTCGAGTAGGAGTCTTCTAATTTCTTCGGCCCCTCTTCTTTTACTCTCTCTCTCAACTCAATTTCCGATCGAGCATTTCTAGGCTACGCTTTCACCGGCCGGGGCGAGGGTAATAGTTGCAGACTGCATCAAGTTACAAACGAACCGAGTGGAATAAGATGCGATCGAAGCGAGGATATAACTGCCACCTAGACTCGCCTGCTTTCCCAAGCTGCAGTGGATATTCTCTCGAGCTCTCTTTACTGGATCGCAGTGGCGTCTCGGGGCCGATTTCCGAACAAAATTTATTTTCTGCCTGTCGACACCCCGTAAGCGTCTGCATCTATAGATGCTTCCATTGTTTGCGCATGCGCGAGCTGGCGAAAGCGGAGAAACTTTAGAGAGTGATTAAGAACGTTTGGATAAGGTTTAGTGGATGTAAAAGGAGATATTCCAACGGCTTGCGATTAACAGAGAAGGTTAGAGATGCAATAAGTGATGCAATCGGTCATCTGTTTGCTGACTGCAATCGATTCATCATAGGTTCCCTCGTCAGAAGAAATTGTGCCCTTTTTTCATCCAATTTCTCAATTGTTCAAAATTAAAATTATTTATTTATTCCACAATAAATTTCTTTTATACATTTCAAGCAGAAATAAACTATTTTCATAGAATTTGATTCAAATACTTCTCAGTAAAGTGATTTTTTAAACATTTATTTTTTAGAAATCTCCGCGAACTACTCTATCAGTAAGAAAATTAGATCTGCGAACAGCCATGAAGAGGAACGTCATCTCAATATATTGAAAACGTTGAATTCTTTTTAATAAATATTTATTTGTGGTAATCAATCGAGTCTTCCTTCATTTATTTTATTTATGTCATTCTAGCGAACGACAGGTACAACTGTTTTTATACGTTAGATATTAGATATTCAATCAAAAGTAAAGTAAACAATAATTATGAATACATTTGAATTTTAGTTAAAAAAAAGCTTATAATCTAGAACTATTAAAAAAAATAAATAAAAAGTGTTATTAGTTTTAAAATAACGAAAAAGATATTTTAATACGAAATTTAATTTAAAAGCTTCTATTTCGGTCATTTCTACTTTTTAAAATTCATAGCTGAATATACTCTCAAAGTAAATCCATATAGCGATCCAGTGCACATAAAAGTTCAATTTCGTTTCTTTTTATATGCAGAACACGATGCAAATTTTGAATAAAAGAAATCCTGAATTTTGAAAAACACAACGATCTGCCTTATTCCCTCTTGAGTCAGCAAAAGTAGTACATACGGTGAAACCCCTTGCGGAATAATTTTTAACAATGCTCCAACCAAAAAATGCATCTTCTGAGCATCATACTAAGACAGAAATAAGAGTTGTTGTATACAATTATGCAAGAACTTAAGACGACTGCCAAATAGTTGAATATAAAATCTTAAATGAGAGTGCACTTACAAAAAGAAATAGTACTATAAAATTATTATATTTTTTAATGATGTACTGCAAACGTTTAATAAGAAATTTCGTCTTATTTTATTTGTTAATATTTTGTGCAAGTTTTTTTCGTAAATTGTGATGTAATACGCATAAATATAGTTTTACTAAATTAGATCTTTAAATTCTTATCAATCTTAAAAATAATACGTATTAAACAATTTCTTGAGTATGTTTCTACGCATGACGTCTTAGTCAAAGCAGCATTTATGGTTCCTTCGCACTTCTGGAATTTCCTTTCTTATTTACCTTAATATTTATCATTCCGAATTAAAGTGCCAATGGCGCATACCGTTAGGCGCTCCTTCCTACGAGCTACATATCTTCCCATTATTGTCTGTGGAGCATTCATTTTAATCTGCATCCCCCTGCTCCAGAACATTATTTCCGAATACACCTGCTCCCTTTTTGTTGCTTTTGCAAACAATTACACCTCGCAGGGGATCTGATGGTTACCGCTGTTAGGTATTCTAGCATCGAGCGCTGGCATTATTACGGTAGCTAATTATTCTCGTGAAATTAAGGAACTTGCTTCTAAAGCGTGCTATTTGTTTTACGGTTTATTTATCACATAAGAGCGTAAAGGTGAGCTGATAATTTTGCGCTAATTTTTTTTTGATTTTATAAATTATTTTGAATATAATTTATTTTGAACATGTAGTACTTTAAATATTTACAAGTTTCTGAAGAATAACTGAAGGGCAATCAATGCATGCGTAGAGATTTGTTTATTTGGTGCCGGCGAAACTCGATGATCGAATTGAAACAAAACATTTCTATTCTCGGAAAAAATAGAGCAATTTCACGTGTTTGCTCATGCGAAGTGAAAGTGTTTCCTATCACTACTAACCTAATTTTATTGCTTGAATATTGACCGTTTATTAAACGATTAACGTGCAAACGATTTAAAAAAAAAGTTTAAATACTTTTAATAAGTTAATTTTTCAATCTATGCTATTATGAGTTTTATGAATTAATTTATTATACATTTGTTTTAATTAAATTTGTTAATTCTACTTCACATTAACTTAACTTACTATTTAAAATCCTTGGGACTCTCAAACGCCGCTTTCGTTAAAATTTTCTTTTTCAAAACGCATTCTAATGCAACGACCTAAAAGATATCTTTGCAGCTTGCTGCAGCTAGTTCATTATCAACACAAACGTGTACAAGTCATCGTCTTGTTTTATATATTTTAAAATATATACCTAAGAAAGTGCTTTGAGTTTAAAGCCTTAAAGAGCTATTGAGCATGCGTGCCTATTTTTTTGTTAGAAGCTTGAAGCTACGCCGCGACCACCGCATTATGTTACTTAGTTGCGCCTTTTTGCAGACTCTTAGAGGTTGAAGCGTGACCACGAATGGACTTCAAAGAGTTCAAAGGGAGATCTTTGCAAATGAAAAGAGGAAAAGTCGCATGTGTCGCAAAGTCGTATAAGTTTATCTTTAAGTTCTACGCTTTAAAATAATGAAAAAAGAAATGTGTACATAATAAAAATTAATTTTTTCAAGTTCTTATACGAAAATTTTTACTTCGTGCTCTTCCAGAATTATTTTTACCTTCTTTCTAAGAATATACACGTTAAAATCATTAAAATAGAATTCAGCAGCTTGAATTTTAAGTGAAAATAAACGTAAGCGCATTCGTTACGCAAAAAGCCGGAGAATTCAAAAACTACATTTTCCTGAATGGCCGTCATCATTTGTTAAAGGATTCGATGAGAAAAGAAAGTCCGAAGAAGCAAAAACGGATTTTCAACCTTGTCGCTGTATGTCCACTATTGTTCACATGCGCGGAAAAATATCTCTCTTATAGGTACAAGAAGAAGAATATAGAAATTTGCGCATTGTTGTACGTTTCGGTTCAGTTCAGTTATGGTTTAGCTGCAAGGTACGAATCGTGTATGAGATTCTTCCTTTTTCGCGGTCAACGGTTAAACCTTTACATTTCACTTTAGATTGCTACGTAACTTCAGCGTTGGAGTACGACAGCGAAGTACACGACAAAAAAAAAACAAATAAATCGGAGAATCATTGTTCTTTGTAACAATGCTTTCGCTAAAGCTGCATAATGTGAAATCCATGCTTCTTTTGCGGGTTTTATAATTTGATTGCGCTCTTAACGATGTACATAAAAAGCTTTACAATAATACTACAATATTACAATCAAATACAATAACAGCATTTATAAAATAAATAAACCATTAACAAATCTGTATATGCATCAATTAAATTTCATTTTTCCTTTCTAAAATAAAAAATAAAATAACGACAGCAAGCGACAGGCTGCACTTTTCATTTTAAAAGACCTTTGATAAATCCCAGGATTGCGAGCTTAGTTGCACCACTACCACTGTACAATTCCGTGTATGCGGCGTGGCTTGCACGATGTTAGAAAGTACTGTAGTCGACATTGCGGGGGGGGCGCAAGCTTTAAGTTAAAAATTTTCTCGGATCTCTGCGAGAGAGAAAGAGAGCCGAGAAGCTAAGGAGCTTTGGCTCTTTTCTATTTGAGAAATAAACACAATTTGTAGGAACAGTTTAGAGAGCGGCTTTGGTCTGAGGGAAAAAATATTACAGAGTGTTTATCTGCTTCCTTCGGCCAATTACAGTATTTAGCATCTTGTAATAAAACTGTTTAATCTAAAAATTTTTATTATTTGCAATGTATAAATAATAAAGCTAAAAATTTAATTTAGTTTTATCCTAAATTCATAAATATCGATAGAGTATTATTACATTTTTTTAAAAGTATGCATATATCTTAAAAAAAACGTTTTACTATATTTGGTGAAATTTTATTGATTACTCTTTGAAATTTTCTTTTACGATTATATGGCGGACCCTTTTAGGTCGCTCGGTAGTAGAAGCTCGACTTCCCTTGGGGAACTCTTCGTGAAAGGGCCGCCTAAGCGCAGGCCATAAACTCCGAGGTATTAGGAAAATATGATCAGTGTTAATTGAAATTTGAAAAGTTTTTGTAAAAGTCATGGAACTAAGCAGAAAGGGAAAAATAAACATCGGATACAAAAAGTACTTTTACTTTAAATACAAAAATGCTAATAACACTTTAGAATGAAATTTTGGACAATAAATTTTTACAATTGCTTCTCTCGCGTTTTATCGTCTCCCAGACAGAAAACAGATAACTAAAGTTTATTACACGAAGACTCTAAAGGATGCTCCCGAGAAGTTTAATACAGGCTAACTCGTCCGCGCTATTTGTAAGCTCGCGATAGCCAAGTAAAACTCAAAGGCAAGAACAATACAAATGGCGCGCACTACATTAGTTAGACAAATATCGAACAATTAAGCAGTTCGTAGAGCACAACATTGTTCGCTCTTGAAAGCCAAGACAAAAAGGAGCTCGCCCCGAGAGCAATAGATGCGCGATACGAGCTCACAAACGCAGTTTCACAATCCCCTGGATATTCAAAACAAGCCTGGCTGCGCCCATGGGCTTGCTAGCGCCGAGGTTCTCCCGTCGAAAAAGGAGATCCACGACGGCAAGTCGAGGGATCGTGCCGTTTATACGTAGAAGAGAAATAGAAAGGAACAATTACAAGGACGCCTTAACGAGGCGCCATTCTGCTCTTCCGGATTAGGCTGACTCGTCAGTGCGGGAGCAGACGGCGACGAAGACGACGAATTAGGATGCATTCGCTCGTAAAAAGAAGCGTGCCGCCAGCAGTTTTATATCACGGGCTAAGCGCTCCTCTCGCTCTAATTTGCGCCTGCGACTGATAGTCTGGCTCTTTTCCTTTTTTCATTCGAGGCGAAATTGAAGCGAGCAGCCTGACAGCGCCGCCGAAGACCCGACTGCGAATTGAATTACAAAATGAAATCATAATGAGAGAAAAACTTGTTTCGAGAGCTTTCGAGGGGCGAAATATGATTACAATGCAAATTGAAATACGAGCTCGCCCTGGCGCTGTTTCGACAAAGGGATGCACGCGCCCGCTTCTTTTTTTTTCTCCCTCTCGCTCTTCTCTCGTTTAATCGCCTTTGAGGAGAAGCGCCGCGGCAGCAGAAGTTCAAAATGAATTTCGATTCCGTATTGACTTTTCAGGTGTTTATGAAGCTCTGAATGGTGCCTAATGAAATTCTTACTGAAAGCCGAAAGGATTTTTACTTTTATGAATGAAATGTTATTTTAATTTAAGATTCGTGGAAATGTTATCTAATTTCGTAAATTTATATTACGTTGATTTTAACAATTGAATAGTATTTATCGCAGATTTGTTTGACAAAAATGCTAGTTAAATGTTTTTATTGAGAAATTTTGAAAATTATGCTCACGTCATAAGCACTTTAATATCTCCACTCAATACCTAAACAATATTTCTGAAAACACTAGTTGATCGATGACTTTCTATTTTCTGTTCCAGGTGAGTCCCTCAGCTCAACTACATGTGCAAAAACTCTACGCGTGCTTCCTGGATCTGGTATGAACGATGAATATAAGCGAACAGCTACGGGCCGCTGTGGTATGGTGTAAGGCCGCGCACGCCTGAGGGCGACAATGTAATTAAGCGCGCAGAAAAGCCATTTCTCCGTGCAGAAAAATCGACCATCCTTTTGCTTTACGTTTTTCCTTTCGTATCGGCTTTTGACGTCGATAAAAGGTTCCATATATACGTATCGTACGCGTTTATTTCATTGACGAATGTGATGAGAGGGGGAGGGGGATCAAGTTGATTTATTCAATTGTCTTCACAGATGTGTAAGATTCATTGTTTTATTGAAGTTTAGTCCAAAAGTTGATTGAAACTTATAAATAAATTCATTATTAGCATTTTAAAGTTCGTTACGCCGTACGCTAAATATAGTATGACAATAA
>JAPYZA010003478.1:0-10735 GCA_030522685.1 Eupelmus azureus | reverse complement strand
TTTAAAGTTCGTTACGCCGTACGCTAAATATAGTATGACAATAATTATAATTGCACTTAATTGCTCCCTCCTCCCACAATATCACAACTCCAAAACGGCCTTTCAAATTTCCGACTTACCCACAGATCCAGCCAACATTAAATTCGCCCCCAATAAAAGTGCCAGCTTTGCGGGCGCTCGGCTCGAATTTTCACACATTCCCCGCTCGTATAAAGAAGAATCATTCTGTCGACTGTACAATTTGTCGCGGTTGCGCGCGCCCCACGCGTGACTGAAATCCAAGAAATACTCGGGGCCGCGCACTTTCGTTACGGCGAGCATTGTACCGCGAGCGATGGATGAAGCGCGCGGCCCGCAAAATAAAAAGCACCAGGCGCGACGGATACACGCTGTCGATGTACTCGAGATTTCCCGACATTTTTCCGTGAGAGCAGGCGCGAACGTGTGTGTGTGTGGGCGTGCGCACGCCGGAGAAATCAGGTTTGTGCCGTCAACAAAGTTTTTCGCTGATCACAACTCGCGAGGAGAGCTACCCCCGCATCTGGGAAATGGATTTTCATGAAAGTTCGGGGTAGTGTAGCATGTAGGAAAAAATAAAATGTCTTGCTGCTGGTTTCAAGATTCGAAGGAATAGAGTTTTGAATTGTTTAAGGCTAAAATTGGTTATGCAACAGTATTCTTACACTATCGAACAATCTACATTTCTCATATTATAATAAATATGTAAGTCTAATAATGATGTACTATGATCAATATTTCAACTAAAAGCTGAATTTACCAGACATTTATTCAAATTAGCTGGTCCGTTTGATGAAATCAGCTTTAAAACTGGAATTATCTCTATACTATATAAACGAAAATTTTCTAATTATTCAAAGTCAGGCAGACGTACGTAGAGTACGAGAACTTGAAAACTTCCGCATTACCCATTTAGGATTTACAAAATTTCCTGCTAGATTACCGAGGCCGCATCAGCACAAATTAAAGCCCATTATCTCCAGCTACGCCATTACGTAATACCTGAAATCGTCAGTACACGCGCTAATAAGCTCCTATTACGCATCTACGTTTCTAATGCATACATCAATACAGATTTTAGCTTTTCAATGTCGAACAACCCGCGGCTTAAAAGCCCGCCGCCTGTGTACAGGGTAAAAACATAAATCTAATATTGACGCAATAGATCGCTTAGAAGGGATCCTAACTTTCCTCATTTAAAAGTCCGTTCTCGTGCCCCTTTGCGTCTTTATGTGTCAAAGTCAGCGGAAAGTGTATTAGGTAGGTGTACGCCTGGCTTGACTTTCTTTGAGACGTCGGCCGATATATATAAACTAAATTTTCGCCAGTGTCGCGGCGTTTGCAACTTTGAGTATATGCACGTGATGTAATACTGGTAAAACTTAATCTCCTGAGCAATTCGTTAAAGCGCGATTGCGCCCTCGCAGGGGCTTGTTAGGCGCTGTTTAATTAATTCCATTGCCGGAGACTAAGAGACTGGCGTATATTTCATTCCGTAGAAATTGTGTTCATTATATCGCTGAAGATTATATTATGGGCGAGCTTTTGTAATTTACATTAGGCGAATCAAATTTCGCCTTTCATTTTCGCCAGCCAAACGGATATGAGATGAAAGTCAAAAGTATGGCTAAATTTAATAAAGCCTGTAATGTGGCTGCTACGGTATCAGACGAAGTAATTAGTTTAACCTGACAGGCTACCCATTCACTGCATATATTAAAATTGTATTTCATTTCATAAGAAAAGATAATAGAAGACCTTCATCTTCTCCTCATTACTCTCATAATATCCATTATCATCGCTCCCCCTTACTTTTACAATCGCTGAAAAGCCTCGCGCGAGCCAACGATATAACCCCTCTGCGCGCGCCGCCTTCACCTCCTCGGCGCACAATTAATTTGAAAATCAACAAGAAGGCAAAAGATCGGCCGCGATATTCCATCTCTCGCTCGCTGTATATCTCGCGCTCGCGATCTTCGCCGTCAGCACTTCATGTCGCCCCTGCGCCCTCGTAAATCCCAGCTAGGCAAACTTTTCGAGCCCCGTCAACTTCCGGCCAACTCGCGATCGAACTTTAATTTCCAAGCCGTCTCAACTTGCCCGGGCCGCGCCTGGCCTCTTATCGGGGGCCTCCGCGATTTTAGCTGCGATCGCGCTATGAGGCTCGATTCTTCGGCCGGCCACTTCATCAGTGCCACCTCGGCAAGGATGAAGGAGCGCCTCGAGTGCTCGGGGCGCAGCTGAGCTCTACGGATTCGAGTATATTTATGGTTTTTGTTTTTTGCGGGCGCCCACGCGCGCCGCTGGCAACTGGCAATGAGTTTTGAGTGTGCTTGTTGCTTTTTGATCGAGTGGATAAACACTTCATTCCATTCATCCTCCGGAATTTCTTTGGAAAGTTGGAAGAGCAGGAGCTGATAAGTTTTGCTATCTTCAACGGAAATATCGTCCGAGTTATAAGACTGACTTGACGAATTTCCACGGCATATTTTCAAAGTTCATTTATCGTATTTCTTTGAATGAAAAAGTCGAGCTAATTAGAGTCCTCTATCGATCGGATATTCCGCAAAGCCAATGAAAAATCGACGTCGCTGAATTAACGCTGGGCGCAGCCGCGTTTAAGGGCTCTAAGTGAGATAGCCGCTCGCTCAACTCGAATTACTACTCCCTCTCTCTCGCTCTTTCGCGCAAGCCGCTTGAGAGTGAAGTCACGAAAACCATTTAAAGGCCAATCCGCTCGCGCAGGTATCATTCGCGAGCGCGCGAGCCCGCGTGACACGGCATGAAAAGGGCCCGGCGCAAATTGCCGGACGTTTACGGCCACGTAACGACCAGAAGGATGGAAAA
Source organism: Eupelmus azureus (assembly GCA_030522685.1). NCBI lineage: Eukaryota > Metazoa > Arthropoda > Insecta > Hymenoptera > Eupelmidae > Eupelmus > Eupelmus azureus. Next base: position 7,870 of record JAPYZA010003478.1, on the reverse strand, counting down.
ATGTAATTTTAGAGGGAGAGAGGGAGAGAAAGAGAGCGATTACCGTCGAGAGTGAGTTTAGAAAAATCCGTGAGGCTGAACTGCGCGAGTTTCATGTAGAGTGAATTTTGCTGGAGGCTCCATTAACTGATTGGAGCAATTTACAGGTATTAAATACGGAGTGATTGATGCGTTTTCTGCGAACGATTTCGTTAGGTGTTGGAATTTTGCTGGTAGTATATAGAAATAATTTCAAGTGAATTAGCTTTACTAAAGGGTAGAATTTTGATTTTAAAAATGTTGATCCAGTAATAAGCTTAATATATACGTATTAACTGGCGAAATGAGTCTATCACTGCGAGACACGCACGCTTAAATGATCCTTTCGTGCTTTTTAATGCCATTTAATCCCGCTTTTATCGAATTTCCTCAGATAACCGTAATTTTAATAATTTCATACAATTTAAAATAATGATATGAAAAGTTGCTTTAATGATACCTTCAATCACCGGCATTTGCATAGAAAAAGCAAAAGACCCAGCTAGCAATTAAGTAACATAAACATTCTGATACAAACATTTTTTAACTATAATAACAAACTTAACCACATCCGATTTGAAAATCCTTTTTCTTTTTCAACGAACCTCACAACACCCGAAATCGCATTAAAAGCTAATCAAAAACCAGCCAACAAACCAAAGCAAACAATCTACTATTCCTCCCGCGCATCCGAAGCAGCCCCAAAAACACTCTGCCATCCTCGCATCGCGAAACGCCCTATCCATCCATCCCGTCAAACATTTCAACTGCCGGCGCGTCGACGCGGAATACCGCATACTTCCGCGCGGCTCATTCCGATAGGCGCGATGCACGCGGAAACTTTCCGCACGAATTCACCGCCGACGTGATGTTTGCGTGCTCCCCTATATGACGTATACGGCTCTGAGCCCGGGAATACGATACCCGCCCCCCTTTTCCTCGCAGTGGGGAGCTCAAAGCGAGAAGTTTCACGCCGCTCGGCCCCGTCAATTTCAGGAGCCCTTTGTTCCCGGGATTAGGTGGGCCGGACGTTTTGCGAAGAATATGTCGACTGGTTATTATGGTGATTTCTTTTTCTTTTCTTTTTTTTTGTAAAATATGGGCTTGGTGGGGTGAAATGGGCTTGGAAGGTATAATTTTGTTGGTACAATGTTTTGGTATTATAATGTAATTTTTTGGGTTAATCTGCTACTCTGTAGAAAGCGTATATATGATATTAAATATGGATATCAAAATAGTAAAACCATATTATTAGGAAAGTTTTATATTACTATTAGATATTTTATATACAAAAATGACACAATAATATGCATGTACACATAAAAATATGTGTTCCATAATCTTATGCTTTCTTATGATTCTTTTACTATAAAACTAAGGCAACAGCCAAAAGTACGTACACCATCTTCAACTTCACCTCTTACCAAAAACAAAATTACTCAAAAATCCAGTCGAAAACAGAAATTCGATTTCGCGAAAGCCCGACGGCGGTCGAAAATCGTGATCCGCCGTGAACGGGAGTATAACGCGCCTGTAGATTGTCGTGTGCGCGCGCGGGCAGCGAGGCGTAGTGCCGCGTTCGGCGGGCCGCTTGTAAATGGTAGCTGCTGACGTAATACAGCGCAGATAGGCAATGCTTGGGCCGAGTAACGCGACGGATCCAGCTCTTGTTGCAGCGCGAGCGCTCCTGGCTATCGACAGCACGTTTCGTCGATGGCTGCTGTAGGAGGGATATGGTAACTACCTGGTACAGTGCCCGACAGAAGTTCGCTGATTGAGAAATCTGGATGAAAGCTGCTGTGGAGGATTGAAAAGTTAAATGTTGTTTTATCGTTTTCGTTGGTTTTGGGAATTTTGAGGCGCTGAAATGGTGAAATTTTGCCTTGTGATTGTTGTCTTAACGTAATGTGGTGCATCTACTTGTTAAGTTTTGAGCCACATGAATGATTCGTAAAAAATATCAAACAATTACATACTGTATGGTTATGGTAAGACAGTGGTTACAGTGGAATAATCTTTTTTTATCTATCAAATCTGAGTTCATTCGTATGAATCGATTTTATGTTCAGAATGATCTAAATTACATGAAAACCCTTTGTCTTAAATAATATAGGTGAGTTGTTACATTTATTTTCGTTTCGGAGTTGTTTAAAAAATATTTATTTCTTTCCTTTCAGTCGAATCGCTATATTTTTCATCACTCCAACTTCAAAATCCCGTGCCACAATCTACTACTGAAACCTTTTATTTACTTATCCCGACGTAAACTCACGTAATTTATTACAGATACCTCCAACCCTATTAAATACTACATCTAGTCATAAAAGACTAACTTTTCACCGGACTGTCCAGCCCAACGAATCTCAAATGTCCAAGAGCCATGCGAGTCTTCGGCCTTATACGTACCAGGGACACTACACAACACAGCGCGCGGGGATAGCTGCGTCAGTATCTCCCGATGGCGTATAAACGTATACACATCGGGGCATTAAACTGACTCGTGCAAGCACGCGACTATTAATGTGTCGTGAAAAGCCCTCCCTGCCTTATTACTCCGGCTTTACGAGAAAGAAAGCGCGAGCTTCTTTATGTGATCTTCTGATGCAAGCTGCTACTGCTCCTATTTTTTTTTACGCTCCGCCGCGTTATCGGCAAATTTATTTTGAATTTCGTCGTATTTCGGCTCGATGCAGGGCGCAGAGTGCGAAGGGATTGTTGATAAGAGGTTTACGAGGGGGGTCAAGTATGGGCGTACGTGAATCTGGAATTTCATAGGCTCGAGCGATAATCGTAAATCTGATATTCCTTCTTCAAAAATGCAAAGATTTGAGAACGCCAGTCGACGCTCGATAATGCGCTATCTGTTCGGGAATAAAAGTTTATGATTTACGTTATTTGAAGTTTGTCTTGTTTTATAGTAGACGTTAAAATGAGCATTAAATCAATATTTACATTAAATTTCAATAACTAGATTGATATTATAATTAATCTTTCTCTGAATTTAAGGTAGCTAATTAATTAAACGTGTATTAGTAAATTATAATTTTAATAAAACATTTTAATATCAAATAATTATATGAAAACTTTGAAGCATTGATGCAATAAAGCCATATATTGTCTTTGTTACAATGAATTACTTAAGCTCTTAATTTAATTAAAATATATGATTATTAATAAAATATGTATCGGAAGATAATAACTTGTATTAATAAACTTAAAATTTCAGTTAAATTTCTCATTTCGCCTCAATCTTCCATAGTAAATACATTTTCAAATTGTTTTACTTGACATTTCTAATTAATGAGCTAGTATTGACATAATAATTACCGCTTAATAGAGCATCGTAATTCAAAGCTACCTAAATTGTAACATTCGATGAAGTTGCGGAAATAGCAATAATTATTAGACTATTAGTGCACTTTGTATCAATATCCTGGTATGATTATACCACTATTTATATAGGTGCGGTGATATATTAGAGTAAATGCTAGTCATTGCAGCTTATAAATTCAAAAACAAACAAACTTTAATATTTTTAATAAATCACAAATACAATATTTTCTCAGATTGTAGTTCATAAAATATATTATGACAGAAGAGATTAATTTTAGATTTTCCAACTGAATTTCAACCCTAACTAAATCGTGAAGCATCAATAAATAATTAGATCTAATCAAGCAATGAACAATGTCGAATCATAATACCGAAAACAAACAGAGTAGCCAAACAGCCTTTGGGAGAAGATTCGTTAAAGCCAGTCCATGTCTGAATTGAAACAGACCGAGCGACAAATCGGCCGCTCCTTCGTCTCCTCTCAAGGATGCCCGCAACTTACGGTGCTCGCGTAAATTCGGTAAATATTGCCTCTGCCGATGCAGTCGCACCACCGCGAAATTGGAAACGGCGAACTCCCCGAGCGAGCGGACGAGTGCCTCTCATCGGTCGCCTCTGAAACCGCCCTCACAAATGGCTTAACCAGTCGGAACGTAGCAGCCAAGTAAATAGCTTCTCCCCCATCGATTGTCGACGTGCTGCGCCGCTTTCCTGGCCAGATTCCAATGCAAAATTACCCGCCGGCGAACGTGAGCCGAGCCGAGAGCGCCGTTTGTCTCCGCGAGAGCTAAGTGCGCGTATAGCAAAAGCCAGGGACATGATAGGGCGCCTTTTATTACCGAGCGAGATTGGCATAGGAAATCGCTGTTGATCGGCTGGTTCGAGCTGCAATTTTCAGGATTTCCATTCGTTTTATCTGTTCTTCAGATTTAAGAGAGTGGATGTATATTTTCAAAGTGTGATCTCTTACTGTTAAAAGCTGTTGAAGGATCATCTATTCTCTTGGTATGAAAAATTTTGACTATTTATACGGACGGGATATACCTCTATAAGAAATGTAAAATTTAAATACATTTTCATAACTGCTAAGAAGAATATTTTTATACTTTTAAACTCTTTTCATCTTCTTATGACTTTTACTTACATAGTCAGAATATGTAAAATAATTTATATATAAAAAATTAACCTCTCTAGTCACTTAAAAACGGTATTAATGACATTCATTTATGTAATGAATGCACCTATCATTAAAATAATTCAAAAATATCATGAATTCGTAAATCCAAACCCTATCATTATCAATTAACTGTCCCAACAGTTTCAATCGAACTATTCCAACTGATAGCAGAAAAAACATAAGTTACATGAAAAAAGAAACTCACCCTCCTCTCCGAAGACCCTACGTTATCGATCCGCCGAATAAGCCGGGCCGAACGAGAAAGAACCTGTCAGCTCCAAAGTTTAGGATTGTTTTTTGAATGGCGCGCGAGAAAGCAACACGTGGTTCGGCCGCAGCTTTTATCCCTGCGAAGGAATGACTCTTAGCGCTCTTCCGGAATTGGTTCCCCTCCTCGATGATTCTGTCACTCAAACTGTCCGAGCCGCTTCCGCGCGGCAAGCTCTATAATAAACAACGCGCATCACCCTTCACGCATAATGAGGTATATTCGCACGAACGCGATGAGAGGAAGACGTTTCGTTGTCCGGATATTTGCTTAGGACGTGTCCGCGTGGATCATCCTTCTTTTCTGCGCTCGCTGGCTTAGATGACGAAAGCATGTATTCATTTGGTCGGACGGCTGTGGGGGTCGAGGTTTTTTGTGAGAGCGATTTTTATGTTTAGCCTAGATTTTTTTCTGATGTTTAGCTGATCGTTCAATGCCTTCACTTTGTCATGATTATTGATTTTTTTTAACGGAATATTATTAAAATTGATTGGTTGTGATATAATTTTATTGTCCTTTTAAAGAAATTAATTATTCAACGATAGTAAATTAATAATTTAAAAGAAAAATGAAATTCAGTTTATTTTTAGATTTTATAGTTTTTAAAAAATTATGATATAAAAAAAAGGATTTTCGGGCAGAATTTTTCCTTTGTCCAATGTCCGAAATTTAAGCGAAAAAATTAACGCAAATTCCAAAATCTAAATATAATATAATTCGAAGTTTTGTAAAAGTTTATTATTTAGAAAAAATATCATTTAGATTAATTTCTTTCTTAAAAACTGTTGTCCACGTAACTTGACATACAAAATATCTGAATTTCTCATACTCAAAATCATCTCGAAGTATCTCTTCTATGGAAAAAGAAATGTTAAAAATAGCTATTAACTATAATTCCGTAAAAATTTGATTTTCCTGAAAAAAACTTTCTTTTTTATTCTCAGTACCTATATTCCATAGCGGCAAATGTCTTCTTATCACGACATTTTCAATCTTCCTTTACAAAAACTATGAAACTATGAATTTTCACTGCCGACACTTATGACTCCATACTCAAGCTCTCAAAATTACCTTGCCAAAAAATTGAAAAATATTCCATCTGCTTCCTCACCCACCGTACTCTTTCTTTGGGCGCCGAATGACTTCGACCAGATCGCCCTTACATTCTTTCCACTCCATGAATCTAGCAGACGCGAAATTACTCGGGCCTTATTGATGACACTCGTTACTTTGGTGAACCAGAAAAGAGAGAGGGAAAAGAAGGAGAAAGAGAGAGCGAGATAGAGAGAGAGAGAGAGAGAGAGAGAGAGAGAGAGAGAGACGGAATTAAATTACCACAGTAGCTTTCAACGTCGCATTTTAAAAGCTATGTCTCATAAATCATAACTCGAGCTTTCTCGAATATCTGACGATATATCATTACGGCTTTCTCTAACAACTTTGACGATGTATTTAGAAGTATGCGTAAGTGTACATATGCAGGAATAAGTAGCTGGAGTAGTATGAAAAAACGCAAGCAATCTGAAGAGTTGAGAAAACATCGTAATATTGTCTACTTTCTTACAAATTATTTACTAGTTTTATTTATTTATTTAATAAGCTTTTATGAAGCGCTTATTAAAACATTTATAATGTAAATATAATTAAATCTATAATATAAATATGTCTTGTAAAAGAATAACTATTGCAATTTAATATCCGTAATCTACATTTAAATTAAGTAATATTTGAATAATTCTTTTATTTTGAATTTATTTTAACAATATTTATTGATAACATGATAAATACATGAAGAAAACTAAAAAAATTCAATAGATGTATTTTTAAAACTATAGTAAAATTTTAAGAACAATTTTACTTTACGATTTTAATTGTGTATTACTTTCGCGCATTGTTACAAAGATCATTTATTATATACCATTCCTTCTATAGTTTCTGTGGATAATAATACGCAACTGTTTATTCCATAGAATAGTAAATAGAGTCACGTAGCACCTTTACAATTCAGTCGGTTGAGAAAATTATTATTGGCTTTTGAATCAAACTATAGTTGTTAGATAAATTTGAAACACTTCAGTGAACAAAAGCCTTGAACGAGCTATGCTTTAATCGGCAAATTGAATAATATTACACAAATAATAATATTTTTTTTATTACATTTAAATGCGATTCTCTTAATAAAATAAACAGTTGGAATGCATATAAAAATCATTTTTATTAAAATATAGATTGATATTAACATGTTTTAGTTATAATATATTTATCCATTAATTTTTGTAACAACTTTTACTATCGAAACTTAATTTTCTAAGAAAGTAAATTGCCCAGATACAGGTTCAAAAAAATTCACAAACTTACATGAAAACCTCATAAACTCAAAAACTAGTACTTAACAATATACCCAAAAAAAATCCTAAAGAGAATTAAAACTTTAGCCACTCCCAAAGCTAGAATAATTCCAAAAACAAAAAAATAGTTTCAACTGGGTCGAGAGCACCAGAGACCGCTATTTTTCCTCTCAAGCTTGTCAAGTCGACAAACGCTGAATGTACTTTGTATACATTACTGCTACATTATACGGCGGACTCCTATGTAAATACGTCTTCCGCAAGGAGGACGGCTATCGCGCCGAGATGGTGCGGAACTTAAAGGTGAGGTTCTCGCTCGACACTCACATTTTTTGCCCCGTCCGATCGTGCTCGGACTGTTACTACTTCTTTTGCGTCCCTTTCATCGTATTTGGTTTTCGGTTCGAATTTCCCTTTACGCTGGTTGAAGTTCAACGATGTGGAAGACAAGTTAAAGGAATGTAAAGAATCGCGATAATTACGTTTAAATCATCATATTGAATTATTGAATTAGTTTAATGCTTTAAATGTAAATAAAGAGCTAAAAACTTTATGTCTTAAAAAATATGTATTTTTAATGTTCCAATAAAAAGAAATTTTAAATTTATAATAATATTACATTTTATTAAAGAAATCACGCCAAGTACACATCTAAAAATTTTGGAATCCGCTTCGAATTCTTCATATGTATGCAAATAATTTTATTCATATTTGTGTGATACCTTG
>JAPYZA010003477.1:0-15086 GCA_030522685.1 Eupelmus azureus | reverse complement strand
CTTTAATACATTTTTTTCAACAAAGAATCGCTAAATTGATTAATAAGACTTTAAAAATAATATAAAAAGAAAATCCTATCAAATAGTAGAAGATGAAAAAAGTGCAGTACCTTTTCAATCAAGTAAAAGCGAGTTACAGAGTCTTACAAGTTGGTTTTTCGCGAAAAATATCGAGACACAGAGGCCTTGCGCGCATGCCGTCAAGAAAGTTGGGGAAAGATCCCAGGCCCCTTGGAAACGTTGCAATATAGCGGGCAACTGCTCAGAAGTAATAGAAATCTAGGTTTTCAAAAGCGATTGCAGGAGAGGAGAATCGGCGCCCAGAGTTAACTTGTTCCTCCGGGTAATGTGAAAAGTTTGCGCGCGCATCCTGGCAAAAAAGCATTTCGGTTTTGTCGTGCGACCCTCCAGCGAGCCGATCGATGTGGACATGAGAAAGCCCGGGGCTTCGAGAATAATGCACTACGTGACGTTATCACGTGCACGATACGTATATTGCTAATATAGTTTAATTTTGAATAAATTTGAAATTTGGTTGGAAGAAGAATGCATGATTAAAATGTTAGTTTGAAAATAAAATGAGATTCTAATCAATATGCTATTCATATTTATGTTGTGCAAAACCTATAATAAATTGTACCTTTGTTGGTATTGAAAAGTAATTAGGCGCTTTGTAATTTAGAATTAATTAATATAATAATTAATATATTTTATTAAATATAAATTAGAAAATTGATAAATAAAGCAAGATTTTTTTTGAAAAAATATACAATTTTTCTCGAATTTTTTAGATTTTAATATGTATAATCTTAATTTTCTATTTTTTTGAATAAATGCATTATTTAATAAATTTGTTACTGCCTTCAAACTACATAGAATATTTCATAGAATCCATAATAGATCACCCGTCTAGTTATGATGGTCCCACCTGTAAAAATCCGCTGTTAATTAATTAGCTGTTATAGCTTCATCAAAATTACATACATATTATTAAAATTCAAATATGTCATATTTAAAAAATTCATAAAAAATTCAACAATATTTTAAAATTTAAATATACAAATACATTCATTTGAATTTCCCTTTTTTGTTTTTTTATATTATATTACATTTAGTTCCCAGGAAATTTCAAAATACAGACTGTAAATTAACATGAATTCGTTTCAAGTCTTGCAGTATTAAAGTGAATTTTTTGAATTTGGTTAATTTTGATAAAAATTGGTAGCGGTTTCATACTGCGTCAAAAAATTAAGTCTGAAAAAATATATTATTTATATTCAGAACTTTACTCATGATAATCATTCTTAACAAAAATCTGAAAATACAAAACCACCTAATTTCCAGAATAAATTCTTTTTCGTTAAACGGTATGAAACATTTTTTAGATCTTTTAACATGTTTATCATTCTTAACATAATTTCATGATCTGAATCGCATATCTATTATTATTGGGAAGCCAATTAAATTCATTAGATTCATTACGAATCTAATAATTTTAAGTAAAACCTGGAAATGCAGTCGTGGTTACGTATCCAACGGCTACCCCGTTTTGACCATAAAATAGTATATTATGCAACAAGGGAGTAAAGCCACATATTTCTTCCGCGAGTTGGTTTGCTATTCGAGTGAAGCGAGGTTAAAATAGTATCAAACCCCAACCATCAATTTAAAATAAACGAGGGCGAGGGTCCATGCCGATGGGCGCGGGATATAATGAGTAATTTGTATGGATATGTTCTGCACGAGACCATGAATCTGGAGGCATAATTGTTTTTTCATATATAATAAGAATTGTTGTAGTAATGTATGGTCATAGTTCAGTTTCTAATTAATTTTTTATTTTTGGTCTAACTTGAATTCTATTTACTCTATTATGAGTTAAAGAGCGGCAGTGCTCTGATGCAATAATATAAGTAGTTAAAATGAATAGAAGTATTTTCTATTTATAAAAAAAAATATATACCTAATAGTTATTATATTATTTTAAAAAATGTTACTAACAGAAAAGTTTCCAAAAATTGTTGTTGTACAAATATTGAGTAGGTCCGTTCATAACAACAAATGAACATACAGGTTCAGAACAATTCAATATTTGAAAACTTTTTCATTTGTAATATTTTTCGAAATAATAACAGCTATATATATTTCTCTGGTATATGCAAAAAGCAAAGAAAGGACCGGCGATTTAATATAAAATGCAAGTTTCAATTTATATCAACTTTTTAATTATTAACATAAATCAATATTGATGAAGTATTTTAGAGGAACTGCATTTAGATAATCTGACTTTCATAAATACTAATAATAAAGTTTTCATTTTATTATTATTAAATATTTTATTATATGCCTAGAATTAAGCGTTTAATAAATTCACACGAATTATAAAAAGTTAAAAAGTAAAACCTGCATAATTTAGCAATATCAAACGACAATAAGTACATAAACTAATAACTCTGGCTAATCAATTTCAACTTTATTCAATTGCGTGCAGGCCTAAGATGAGTCCCTCAAATCCAGAAAGTAATCTTCGTCGCATTAGCTCACTTGTCGAAAATGATAACGATAGCAACTTTTCTCCTTTCCTTGCGCCCAACGCCCTGGGGAATCGAGAACCAGAAACATGACCCTCACCCAACTTTTCGCAGAGACGTACACACGCAGACGCACGCACGCTACGCCTCTCACCGCGTGCATGCGAAAGATTTCCGAGAGGTGTGCGCCACCGTCCTGAAAACCTGGGACAAATTGCTTTCTCGGAACTTCGCCGAATGAAGATCTCGTATACGCGTCGAGAGTTAAGTGCTCCTTGGGGATAACGCGGCAGGAAAAAGGGAAACATTACGAAGTTTTTGCGGTGCAAGAGTCATCTGTAGGAGATAGAGAGGAAGGGGAAGAAAAAACGCATTATCGCGTGACTCGCCTCTCCTGCTGCGCGTCACCTCAAACCACGTGCGCAATGGTTTCCTAATCGAAAGCGCCGCCACTTTTATTTATGAAGGTACGCTGTGTTGCGCTGCGTGCCGAAATACGGAAGAGATTAGCGCAAGTAAAGAATGATTTTCGGAAAAAAAGAGTCTGCGTGATGTTGCTTTTATCTTGTGATGTTTAACTTATGGTTAAATTAAATATATTGATTGGTCTAATTAATTTGCTATTGATTTGAGCATTATGTCAAAGGAATATAATTTATAGCTACGAGACTTCCTTGTTTACGTCTATATAATTAGTGATCGTATCGATTGTAGCAGTACGATTGAAAAATTGTACTTGTCATTACAATCATTTATTAGCATATCTTTTTCATTGAGTTTTTGGTTAAATACAAACATTTTCAATTAAAAGAAATTTTAGAAATGTGCATTTAATGTTTTTTTTCAGTAGATTTTTTATATTTTGTAGTACTCTATCAGATCTATTTCAATATACAGAATTTTTTTCACAAAAATTTTTTCCTCATGCTTTGTTTTTGCAATATTGTTTTAAGTACCTCGCACAATGTTCAAGTAGAATAATCCGAGTTGGGCTAAACGAAGTGAGTACGAGCTCTTACACCAGACTTAGAAAGTTAACGTATTACCTACCCTGAACAATATCTCAAGACATTAATCCAAGACGAGGATTACGTATTACCAGTCAAGAGACTAGCACACCTTCATTTCCTATTCAATTACTGTCGCTAGTTTACTCCGAGAGGGGAAACGGTCCGTATAACACCATATTCGCCCGACATTCACGCGGTTAATTCGTTTCGTGTAATTCAATAATCTTGGCCAAATCAAAGCAAAATCAACGAAACTATTTTTGTCAGTATCTGGACAGTGTTGACAAAACTTACAGTAAACGTATATCTTTTTAATCCTGTTTCAATCTATTGATTATTTATAATTTATCTTTTTCTTTTATTGTAAAATAAAACTTCATTTATATCACTTAGTTGCATTTAAGATTAATATTTTTTATTATCACATTAACATATGTTTTCTCCGATAGAGAAGTATTGGAGCAAATCTGACTCTGTCAGAGTTTATGGAAATATTTAAAAATCTATAAAGACCGCAAAAGTTTAGAAACTTTCTATACTAGAATTATTCTGGGTTATTTTTAACATGTCTATATAGGACTGGTAATTTTAAATTGATTGTTGTTTTTTAATACGATCATTGTAAAACGAGGCTTTAAGGATTAATTTGTTACACCTAAAAATGAAGTCCAGTTGCCATAATTTCGTCAAGTGGGCCTTTTTTCCGATTTATAAACTATTTAATCTTAATAAGTATATGTGTTATTTTCTATAAAAATGGTGTTTCTTTTGACGATAATAACATTCTAAATATTTGTGTTATAGAAATTGGATTAATAGATAATGAAAATAGGTACAAATAGCTATAATAAAAAGTAAAGGAAAGAAAAAACATTCTTTTTTAATCTTAGAAACAGTCATTTAATATACTTACAAATATAAATACCAGAATTAGCGGTAGGAGAGAAGTCGAAATTCGGAAAATTGTAAAGATCACATATCTATACGCTCTTTCGGTAAAATAACCCCTGAAGTTGCAGCTTCTTGCAATGTGGCATCCCGTAACCCAAAGTGCATCGAAATCAAATATACAGAAGCGACGCTCGCGACCGTTTCACTGCCGATTTCCGTAACGAAAAATCGACGTGACGCTAAGAAAGTCACATAGGGTAGAGGAAAAGAAGAAAGATAAGCACGTTCGCTGTATCAAGGTTCATGGGAGTGGTTATAACCTTAGCTGCAATCGAAAAATTATCTTTATGCGAGGAGCCTCCAACCGACACTATTCCACTTTTCGATTATTGTTAGTCGAAGCTATGGATTACAACACAAGTACATGGCTTAGTATGATTCTTGGGCGTTTTCCTATGTGAATAAAGATATCTGAATCTTGATATCTTGAGATTAAATTTTAAATTTTTAATACAAAAAAAAACTTGTAATTTTTTCATATTCTCAATCAACAGAAGAATCTAAAGCAGACATTAAGAGCATACTTTATAAATTTTAATTTTTAAGTCTTTATCATTTTTAAAAAAAAGTTTATTTCGGTAAACTTACCGAAAAAACCATTATCCAAAATCTCCGAAAACTTATTTCTCTGACACAGTTACAGTTTAATCAATGAAGAAGATCAAACTTTTCAAGCTTGATAAGTTGTGAAGAGTTTAATGTAAAGTGAAAGAGGATAAATCGTCTGTAATGGTATTAGTCACTAATTACATAACAAATAAATAATTATACAAATAGTTAAAAATATATTGCATAATTCACGGAGTGTTAAAATTCGAATTACATTACCCTATAACTTCATATCATCTAAAAATCACAATATTCCTAAGTAAAAGTCTTTAATCAACAGTCGATATCGGCCCGAATTTAAATACCCACTCCAGCCCTGAGGTGCGGAGGAGGAGCTATTTTTTATCCGAGCGCTCGCGCTCCTTTGATCTTTATCGAGCAAACAAACGGAAAGCCAAACGAGTTTCGCGAGAGCTCGATAGCACGTCATAAAGACTCCCTGCCGCGGTCGCAGTCGGCGGAAAGTCAAAGAGCAACAGATAGAAATAATCGCGTGCACGAGAGACGGAGATAGAGAAGTAGGAGGAAGCAGTTCTCGAATGAGCGAGCTACCTGCCGAACTGATGAAACGGTATGCCGGTCCTCGAGTTCTTTGATATATGCACGTGCCCGCTGCCGCGGCGCACTTCAAATTTTACGCCTCGAGCAACATGCGCGTCCCACATATACGAGGCGGATTCAGCTGACAAAGGAGAGCCTTTTTAACCTTCGGATAAACCGCTGCTTTTGCGAGAGGGAAAGATTGTCGGAAAATTTTTCAAGGGATCTGATTTTTCGGATTTTCAAAGGCTTAATACATACTAATATTTTAATGATTTAATAAGAATGGTATTTGCCAATAATTTCAATTTTGTAATATCATAAACACAGATACTATAACGTATATACATCAAAATTTAATTTATTTTAATTTTGATTAGATGTGTAATTTTATATTATAAAGGCGACTGATTAATTAGCTAATAATAATAATAACCACTAAAGAACGGTGATAAATTGAAAGCAGCATTTATATTTTATTTCAGCTTAACCATTATTGTTTATTGTACTCAGAAATACGCTTTGAATGCCGCATGATCGATTGAATAGGTTGTTGTATCCCGCTACCACGTAAATCGTTCTTACTACTGATTATACCGCTACGCACTCGGTGCGAACGAGATGATCCCGCAAACACTCTGGGCTAATTAACAGCTAATGAGATAACAGCAAAAATCAATGGAAGCTGGCACAGATCAAACGATTCGACCTGTCTATTAGTTGAATTCATTAGAAAATTATCTTCAATGTTCGCGCTTCGCTTTATTCATTCATTTGAGATTACAATATTTGTGTTGGAATTTTTTTTTTATTTTATTTTATAACTCTCTATGACTGATAATATCAATAATAATTTAATTTTCTTAATTTATTCATTATCCGCTTTAATTCAAAGAGGTATTTATATTGTTCTTAAAGTGGACATGAGTCTCCTTTTTAAAATGCCAACATATTGTATAAAACTTGTATGCCTTTTAGGGTATTTTTATTATATTTTTGTTTGTTCCTTATAGCATTCATGATGCATTGATACCCTACTCACTCTTCGCCTTCAAGGGTATGAGAGATGTAGTGTACATAATCTACAACTGGCCCTACAGTTTACTTGGACACTAACTTCAGTCACAAGTTACATTTATTGTAATATATTATTAGTAGTATTCAAGTTTGATTATGCATTTAAGTAAAAAAATCCAACTATCCAACTGTTTTTATTTGATACTTTTTCATTTTCTACAAATATTTATATAAATTAAATAGTTGTACTATAAAATATTCTACAGCTACTATCGATAATATTGAAATCAAAGCTTATTGAGCGAATTCCAGTTATTATTTCTTTGTAAAATTGTGATTTACCAGAATTTCAGCAAAATCCAGGACTCGAATCTTCGAACACGTAGCTTGATTTATATCCATATAGAATTTAATCATACGGATTTTGTAATTTTATAGAATAAATAGCCTCTCTTGTTAGTCATTTCAGCCTTTCTGCATATTTGATCAGCTGTAATTATAAAACATTTATACTTATTACTTACGTGAGATAACAAACGTAAAACACATGATTATTTTATAAATTTATATTTCCTTTCAGTCCATCCTTTACACACTTCAGCCGCGCATCCATCAGTTTGCCAAACTTTATTCCGCCGGAATTTCTATTTGTCCATCGCTCGTACAAACAATTTTAGTTTAAAAGTTTACTTTACGCAATCCCGAAAAGCTCGGCTCGCTTACCTACGCGCTCGAGAAAACAATGCCAGGGTGGCCCACACACGGGAAAGTGAATCCGAGGCATATTGCGCCCTTATATACACGCGCGAATTAGGATCTTGGCCTAAGGCCAACGGCAGTAAAGCTTTCGCTAATTTTCCCTCTCTCTCCCTTGTGCAGACTCTGCGTGTGCACAGCCCCGCTTTGACGAAATATTTCCAGGCTGACCTCGCATAGATTTACCTGTCTCTCGTTATTCTCTGAATGTAATCTGCTTTGCGTCCTCGCTTCCATTCGTCCGTGTGCGCGGCCACCGATCGAACGTCGAATCAGGGTGTGAGACTAAGGAGAGACTGGCGCTGGACGAGTGAGCTTAGCGTTAATTTGCACATCTTGATGATCAAAAAGAATGAAACAAAATTAACGGTGCTTCTTCTCGGGTTAATGGCGAGAATAAAGGGGAGCTGCTACTCCGATATTCGAGCTGCAAATTATGTTTGGTTTTTAATATATATTTAATGTTGTTTTTTTTATGAAAAACTAATAGAATTAATTTTTAATTAATTGTTTATATTAGAAGTTTCGAAAAACGACAATTTCGTTTTGAGCTTGGAAAATGCTTACCAAGCTGTTGATAACTGAAATAAAAAAAAACTTTTTAACGGCTTAAGTAGATAAAATAATAAACTTTATGATTAAAATTATATATTATTCGAAAAGTAAAATAATACAATCTAGGTAACAAATGAAAAAAAAAATCTACGTGTAACACTGTTTGAAAACTTAATTTATTCTTATTTCCTCATACATTTTTACTAACGTACTTTACTGGCTTAAGTTCTTTAAGTGAATACAGATTCCGAGTTCGTAATAGAACGAATCCTCAACAAGGTATTCGCTTCTCTGACTGTGGCTCTAGTGAAATTCCTGGATTAAACGCGCTTTGCGCTTCCGCTAACTCACTTCTGATTGGTTTGCTGTCATGCGTATTCGATTTCATTCGAAGTCAGTATTAGAGAATAAAATTGCCATCTTGACATGCAAGTAGATCACAGCCAAACCGATACTGAACTTCAAAGAATGATATAAAATTACTCTACTGTTACTCAAAGAGTTCTATTTACGACGTATAAATATTTAACTAAACTTGTTTACATGCAACGAACGCACCTGTTAAATCAAATATTTAACACTAATATCACTAGATTTTGCAACATTTTCTCACTCTTATAAAATCAAATCGCAACTCCAGCTTTACTTCAAATTCCCAGCCAACTCATAAAGTTGCTCTGAACGACAACAAGAAGAACCTTCAGTGTTTCATCTTCCAGGTGTCTCATCGCTCATTCACTTGTCTCTTTAACCATTTCGTCACGACGCCCACCATAAGAAAAGTTGGCTTTATTCTTCCGCATGCATATACATCCTTCCATTGTGCGCGAAGCAAAAGCAAGGGGGCTAGAAATTTAATATCTCTAACGTCAAATATTCGGAACAGTAATACCGACACTGCCGCGCCAGCTGCTCGCTTAATATGATTATTTTTTCGTCAACGGAGAATCTTTGTGGCCAAGGGAGAGCAGGTACAGAGCTGAGCGTTTATCGATCGGATTCGACTGGCACGCGTTGTCACACTGTACATATTAATTCCGGGTAGTTACACCGCTGCGTTACCCTGCTTTTGACATTCTCGCTCTTTCTCTTTCTCACCGATGCGTGTACGCAGTGCCGCTCGCTGCCCAAGCTTTGACGTTGATAACGCGTGACGAATTCAGAGCCGCGAGCTCTCGTACGAGCTTTTTTCTCCATTGAAAACACGCGCGCGCATCTCTCTTCGTGCTTTTGTCCTCGTGTTATTCGACTCTTGAGCCTCAATTTTGCCCTCTTTATCGCTTCTTTTTTATTCTGATTTCTGATTATTTAGCTCTCGCCCATTCTGCGCCCGTTGACGCTGAATGAACATCGGTTTTAATTCCAAATTTTGCCTCTTTTTTCAGCTTTTGTAATTTGAAAAATTTTTCATTTTATACCAGTATTGGCATAGAAAATTCGTTCAATTTATCGCTTATCGTCGGCTATCACGCACGTAACGAATGAACGAGGCTTTTTTCAGAGAGCTTAAATAGTATAGCGTAAACAACCGATCAATTCAACGCTCAAATTTGAAATTTATTGGAATTTTTTTCATAATTAAAATATGTTATTGAACCTGGAAGAGTGAAAAAAAATCGCCTAATTACAAGCTTTAAAGTTTGATGGTCTTTATTGAGCAGCATTCTATAGCAAATGCTGATTACTAAAGAGCGCTTTTATTCGTTATATTTTTAAGCTTGGGTAGTAATAATATTTTAAATATTACTATACGTTTGCTTTTGTTGGTACGTAATTAGCCTGCACTTTAGCTTATACTTTATAGTTACCTCCAATTTTCCGGATAACTCACGATAGAAAAGTTTAAAATAAATGATTTTATAATTTGGACTTGCAAATAAGTATGCAAATTAAACTAAAACCGGAGAAGTTGTTAAAAAATGTATATGTTAATTTGTTTTTTTATAATGAAATTGTCTATTATGAATTAAAATAATCTATTCAAATTATTTAAATTTTTTATAAATAAAATTTGTCATAGTAAGAATTAATAATTGTTAAAATTTCATGTAAAAGGCAGAGCTTAACTTTATCACCGATGATTTTCATAATGTAAATAGTGCGAACAATCCATTAACGGGCATGTTCGTGCCTGCAGAAAACCATCGCAAGGCGACAATGAATTGGTAATGCAGAGCAGTCGACGTGCTAGAGATTCGTGCGATGACGTCAGCAGAACAAGAAAAAAGGCGAGTAAGCAAATTTTCAACGAGATACTTCGTGCTACATGCCAAAATACTTCTTTTTATAAATAATAGGCCATATTGATCTACTACTATTTAAGAATAGCAATCAGCATATTATTTAATCGTGACAATGTACTTTTCCGAAAGTTACATATACAATGTAGCGATGAAATCACTGCTATGTGAATCCTATTTTTTTTTACATTTTTTGAACGATCTATATTAAACTATTTTATGAATCTGAATTATATTTTCAAAAAAAAAAAAAATTTAATCGTGACCTAGTTTAAAAATACTCAACAATTATAGATAAAAGTCTTATAATATAATGTTACAGTAATTTTTACTACTAAGATTTTTATCAAATAATTGGATTTAAGTAAAATGGTACATCGAATACCTACCTCTTTAGATATAAGTATTTACTTGAAATGTTTACAGTTCAAATAAATTTTTGGTATTAAATAATAATCTTTACTACTTCACTAAAATTATTTTCAAACCATTAAGTGTCCTAGTGATAAACCAAGTAGATCAGGAAAATTTATCTTCTTACTACATTTTCCTAAGCTTTACATTTTTACATTCTAAGAACATAATCCAGAAAACTTCGAATGCTACTTAAAAATCATTCATCTATATAAAGCTGCCTGTAAATAGAATTTAGCAAATTTATTTAGCAAACTGGTTTATTGGGTGCAATGACTCCGACAAATTTTAAATAAAAGAGTAATCTTATGATATAAAAAACTTGGTTCGTCGATATCTAATTTTAAATTTACTATTTTAAAATGACCAATTTGATAATGTAATGTAATCTTTTACGCGATTATGTTACGAAATAAGCGGGAAATCGACGATTTTGAGATAATTGACGCAGAGTTCAATGACTTTTGGATTGCATATTTACAAACATATACACACATATGTATATATAGATATTATAATTGACATGCAAATAAAATAATTTTTTTTTCGTAGTGTATAAAATTCTAACAAAATTAGAAAAAAGTTTAATCTTTATTTCAAATCTTTTCTCTTACATCTCTTAGAACTAAAAAAATGTATTAACTTTCATAAAAAACAAATCAAACATTTTAATTAAAAAATAAGGATTGAATAATCTAAGAAAAAGCTTTTGAAATTTCATTGAAAGAAATTGAGGAAAATCAGTTGCAGCGGATTTTAATTCGATTAGCAAATCCCGTTGGTTATATACACGTTAGTGCAAAATATATTGTCGAAGTCATTGAACTCTAAAAGCGTAGATTTTCAACGCTGAAACGAAAGAAGAGTGCCAGGGGCTCTTTGTATGCTACAGACGAAGACCTTCCTTCCGCGAGGGAGCGCTGCTAAATGGTTTTCCGTTGAAAGAGAGAAAGAGAGAGAAAGCTGCTTTGGAAAGACAAGTTTAAAACCCAGGTTAAGCAAACCCTCCGGGGAGTATTTTACCTTCCAGGCAAAGTTCATCGTTGCGGATCGTTCGGAGGGAAGAGGGAAGGTGCAGGGGTGGAGGAAGTCGGAAATTTCAGGAAGTTAATTTAACCGATGAGGATCGTGACATGATGCGTTGGGCCTGCGAGAGGCATTCCCTGAGAATTTCTGACCTATCTGTCGGAATAAATTTATCCAGCAACTTCGAGACGCTGTCTATTTGCTTAAGGAAACCAGCCTTCGATTCGTTAGCAAGTTAATTTTTGTATTTATTGTAAATCTCAAAACAATATTTTTGATAATTATGTTATATTTTATAATATTTTATGATAGTTCAAATAATTCTTAATACTCACATAATTATACTTTATATAAACATTTTCATTGAATTTTTTTTTGATTTTACAATTTTATGTTTGTATGTCCATAATAATTATTAGAACTAGAGATTTCTTAATAAACAGGTATGGCAAATAAAATTTTAATTATTTTTTTAAGACACTCTTGGAACAATCGCATACAAAATAAAGTTGTATTACGAAGTGAGAGCCTGCAGCACAATCAGTTTGTTTAAAGACTTTCTTGATGAGAGTAGCGTCCCTCACAATTAGCGAACGATAGCCAGGCATTTGCTGAAAGTTAGCGCGAGGAATAAAGTTTTGTTTGGGAGAGCGAACAAGGGAGAGTAAAAGTTTTCTCGTCGCGCTCTGTCAATGGACTTTGAGATCCCCAGATGTTTGTTGCGCACGCGCGGATCATCGATATCCGAGGCCAGAGCGCGGCATCTGCAACTTCACGCGGACGAGAGCAAAGGAGGGTACGAGATAGCCTGCTACGGCTAGAGCAGAAGAGGAGCTAGAGCACCAGTACGAATGAAAGAGTGAGACGATAAGAAGAAGGTTAAAGGGAAGAGGTAACTGGCGTAAAACTCCGCGTTTGAAATGCCTTCCCAAAGTTTCAGGTGAAAGAGTGGACAAAAGACCTAAAAGCGGAAACAGTGGCGAATAGAGGAAAGTGAAAAAAGAGGTTCAACGTCTGTAAAGAATTTAATCATAAAGGAGGTTTAATGATTTATTTTATTGGGACTACGAATTTCATAACTCTCAAGTGTTTAAAAATTAGTATTACTATCTGATCGTTTTATACAGTTTTAATTGATTCATATTTTGTCTCACGTTGGTTTGAAATATTTTTTTTATGTACTTACTGATATTTATATACCAAAATTTTACTTAAGGCTCGATAAAATCAACCAATATCAACTATAATAAATGATTTGTTAGCAATTGACCTTGACAAACGTCTAAGTAATTCCTTTATCTTTGCTCGAATTCCCTTTGAAGAAAAATCCGCAGAATTAGGACTTTCTATTTGCGAAAGCAAATTAAGAGTTAGCGAGGGATTCCAGATAAAAGAAGTGAAAAGAAAAAAGACAATAAAAAGTAATAAAAAGAGCTCGAGAATAAAAGAAAATATGAGAGTGAGAGCGAGAAAGCAAGAGGAGGGAGAAGTGTGCGAGAGAAGAAGAGTGTAAAGACGAGGTTGTCGTGAAGAAAACGACACGCTATCAAGGAAGGACACTCAGAGATGCTATACACCGTGAAAGTGTGTGCGCGCGCGTGGCTTCGCGGTATCTGCCTTTTTTCTCAGTTTCGTCTTTCGTGCGCCGGTAGAAGGTGCACGGTGGAAAATGCCAGTAGTGCATCGCCAAAGGAGATAAGCCGCTTAGGAAGGTCTTATGCGAATGTCGTCGTCTCTCTCGTGATCTCTCGCTCTTACTCTCATTCTCCCCGGCGTTTTTCTTATACTTGCTTTCTTCCTGTACATCCTTTTTCTTTTTTTACCGCCCTTGCTTTATTTTAGCTTCTTTATTTTGTTTTTTATAAATAAAAAAAGAAGATGATATGCTTGTCCACTGATTTTTATTTCAAAAAATTTTGGAAAAATATGCTAACTTTAAACTGGTCGGAAAAGGATCACTTTAGTCCCGCTTAATAGGTCAAAAAAAAAATTCAGAAAATCGTGCATGTGTTAAAAAAAATAATTTTTATATTGTATAAATTATTTTAGACATAAAATTAAAAAAAATAATAATCCAAAATAGGACAATTGACAAAACGTGAGTTAAAACTTTGTGTTATTATTTCTCTCAAAAGAAACAAAACGAAATGAAATACGCTAAAAAACTTTTTGGTGGACAGATTTACTATCAAAATAAGCAATAAAGCGAAAATTAATTTTTTTCATCGATTTAAAAGTGATATGTTGTTTTAATTTAAGGAATTAGCCTCATGTTCACGAATTAATAGCGGTTTTTTACTTAAATCGATATTGTATAAAAGAAAATGATAATTTTTATATAATGTTTATAAAACTATAAGTTTTAGGAAGTTTGACGAATCTAAGTGCTATAAATTGATAGGAGTTTTTTATAGGCTAGATAAAAATTGTTCTCATATCTGCAAACAGTTTAATTATATATACTAATAAAATATAATAAATACTTAATAAATTATCTAAAACTTGATTGATTATTATATCCTTAAATATAGCTCGTTCACGTCACAATTCTTCCATCTTCACTATGTGTACCTTAGTATTTGTGTAATAAGAATTAGCACAGAAGAGTCACCACTCGCGGAATGACAATCAGTGAGGGCGTAACTGACGCTGCGTGCGCTAAGATTACCGAAACTTCTCCTGGCTCGCTTATCGCCATGACGCACACGAATCTTAAACATTTATTTTTTATTTTTATTTTATCTTCAAAACGTTTAGAAGATTATTGTCCATTTTTAGATTTTATTTAATGAACGTAAGGCTTATTACTATTTCTAAAGCGATTTAACATTTTCCTTTATAGAGTATTTTAATTTAAGATTATACCTTACTTCATTAGGTAGTAATAAAGGTTAGTGGCTGGCTCCTTGCCTTTTTTTAATTCAGTGTAACGAAATACAAATAGGGGAAGTCTACTTTCAAAAATAGTAGAACATAATTTCGATAAATTTAAAAGATTTTTCTTACTAATACCGGATTAAGTCGATAAGACTTAATTGTCACTTTGTTTAGTTATTTATGTAAATGATTTTTCTTATAACTTTTCAGTCATATTTATTTTGTTTTTTATTTTCTATGAAGTAACTTTATTTTGTAACACATACATAAGTTTTGTGTTTTGCTTACTTAAAAAAGCGGGGTTCTATCCCTTTTTCGATTTAATATGAAATCTACATTTGAGCATAAAAAATTACACTTAAAGTGAGATACTGTTAATTTATTGATTGGAAAAAAACTGGAAGTTTCACTTCTAGATAGGAATTATTACGCTTTTCGGAAAAAATCCAGAAGTTTATAAGTTTTGGATAAAAGCGCCGAAGCACTTAGCAGCAGAAAGATCGTGTAGATCGATGTAAGGCACAGAGAGTGAAAGAGAGAGAGGGAGAGAGAGAGAGAGA
>JAPYZA010003475.1:0-13181 GCA_030522685.1 Eupelmus azureus | reverse complement strand
AATTTTATTATTTATGATTCCAGACTACGTTTACGGAGTAGATTATGACTTACAAGCTAGAGCGCGAGCTGCTATTGAAGCAGAAAAGTTTACGATCCAAACGAATCATCGGTAAGTTTTCATTTCTCATTTGAGTATTACCACGCGAATACATACACCTTCGAACAGTTTTTAAAGAACTAAAGCACGAGCTCACTCGCCAGGAAACTTTAAATTTTAACTTTCACGTTAGTACCCGCGTTTACGCGCTTTAAGTATTTCTACGTGACGTAAAGGCCTTGAGGCCCGCATATTTCACCTACATATTTGGAGCAAATGACCTTTTTACAAGTAGGCTGGCTCGGGTCCCACCTCCGCCCGGTAGCGTTTACCTACATCAAATATTCAAGTGTAACGACTGGCTATTATACTGTTAAATTAGAAAGCTTTCACTTTAAAAATGCTAAATCTACAATCTCCTTAGCAATTGTAACAATTAAGTAGAAACTACTTGAATACCCCCGGCCATCGTCCCGTTCTTAAACACACTCAAAAAGAATACCGTCTCAAATCTCCTTAAAAAACATCGGCAATAAAATCGCAAATAAGTTCCGCTCGCGCTGAAAATCAGACCCGCGCCTCCGTTCGATTCGCCGGCGAGCGATTCGAAAACAAAAAAAAATAACTTTCACCACTAACAACAATCCCAACTTCAACATCACTCGGCCACAAAAAGAAAAGCAGCCGAGGCCCGACGGTAATTCGGAGCACACATCTTACACTTATTACGCGTCCAGCTCGCTGTACAATTGATAGCCGAAAAAACTTTTACTCTATTAAATTTCTACAGCGAGCTGGGCTGACGTAACGAGCCGCCGGCCGATGCAACGGCACAGCGAGAGAAAAAGTCGCACAGTCATTAACATCATCATTGTCGTTTGGCTAAGCGCCGAAGGCTGTAGGCACGCGAGTTCCGGCGTCTGATCGCGGAAGAAAGCCGCGGGCTGGCTACGGAAGGAACGAGTGGTTCCGCTGCGGCGACTTGCTCTAGAAAGAGCTGTTTTGATTGGGATCGCTGGTGATAGAGTAGGTGATTTTCGTGGGTGTTTGAGGCTGTTGGTTATTTTGGGATTTGGGTTTCGGTCTGGGTAGTGGGCGAGTTTATGTGTTATGAATTATGGTACGTTTTGTGAGTTGGTAAGATTTAATGAGTTACGGTAATATTTTGTGCTTTCGTTTAATTTCGAGTCCTGTTCCCAAAGTCATTGTTCTGTCTATCAAAAAAGCGGATTTCTTAAGCTCGCGCGAAAACTGCTTTGCGGTTACGAAGTAGTGCCGTAATTTCAGCGTTCTCAGAGTTTCGAAGCGATAATTCGAAGTTGCAGGAGCACCGTAATTTCGAATTTTAATAACAAAGCTTGTCAGAAAATAAAATACTCAAAAACAAATTACGTTTCACTAGTATAAAAAGAAATTTACTATTGATTTTCAAACATCCAAATCCCCACCAATACACTGCATCTGCAACCAACCATATTCAAAGCCCACACGTCGCTCTCAAACCCACCTACCAACCAAACCAAAACAAAAGAAACAAACCTCTCAATACCAGCTCATATAACACAAGCCGCAGCTGTCCGGCGACAAAAATATCTCAACCGTTGCGCAACCGAACCGAAAGTGTCACATTAGCCGCTCGCCGGGCTAATTACCGACTTCGTCAAACGGCCGATCTTTATCGCTCGCGCCTCCCTGGAAAAGCAGCGGAAGCGCGCCGAGGAATCCGACCTGGCGTCAATTAAACGCCGTAGAGGTGGCTGTATAGGAGCTAGGCCGGCCATGAAAGTAAAAGCAGCGCGGGTTTCGCATTCGCGCGGCGCGCGAGATATGGAGAAAATGCGAGCTGCCGGATTGACCGAGCTGCTTGGGTGTATTACGTGCGCGATTGTAGGTGCGTACTTCTGAGCTGGATGTAGTTGCGGAGTGGGCGGATGGATTTGGAGTGGTTTGGATTTTTGTGGTTGGTGATAGGATGTGTTTAGATTAGTGTTGTTGGGAGTTGATGGGTTGGTTTTTGGTTGGGAGTGAGATGTTTGTGTCTCATGAAAGTGGAAGAAAAAAAAACAAAAGTTTTTTGATCTCTTTTTGTGCCGTGCGTTACACTTGGCTCAGCGCTAGGAAAAGATGGTCTTCATTGATATTCCATAACTGTTCTTATCCGGAGAGTTTCTAAATCCAACGAGATAATTTTAATTGAATTATACCAGACGCGTGGAATCTAGCTCGATCTCGTTCTACTTCAGGTCAAACGATCAAGATAGGGTAGAGGAATGCAATTAAGTATTTAAAAGTGAATTACGAGAGCTTCTTATACAATAAATCTGGGTTTATCCGCTTTTTAGGTCAGCGGTATGAAAATTTTAATTTTACTCTCACCTCTTTAAATCGATCATTTTCACGTTTCACTTGCTCTTTTGTTGTCGGTATTTATAATAAAGCGATAATTAAATCCCGTATACACTTTGTTCGTTGTAATACCGTGCTGTTAATATCATGAGAAAGCTTTGAAAATGGGAATAATAAAATTTCTTTTACGCAATAGAATATACCGTTTAGTCCGTAAAACAATCGGTTAGTTAACCAGTGTCTTTGTCTCATAATACAAGACGCTAATCAATGGCCAAGTTCACTTCAGCGAAGTGGCAGTATGTAACAAAGTAAATACTGTTATTGTCAGACCTACACTTTAATGGTGTATATGCAGTGTTTTCGGTAAATAACGACTTTTATACGTACTAATTTAAAGACAGGCTTTATTATTCCTTGTTCCTATACATTGTTTTAAAGCTGTAAATGCAATTTTAGGTAAACAGGTTCATTGACTTAGAAAAATTCAAATTGAATAAACATAAAATTACGCAGGCAAAAACAAAATAATCATCAGGTATTTATATAAATCGTATTTCACTCTGCGCTCCCCGTTACATCATTTCTAGAAATATCTAAACATCGAGCCTCATAACGCGTCCACGTTAATCCCAAGCGCAACAAATTGCACTTTCCGCGCTAAACGAACACGACGCCACCGAAAATAATCCCAGAATCAATTTCATTACCCGTAATAAAAGTATATCATCGCGACGACACGAGCTCATTACACAAGCACGTCTCCGCACGTGAAACGGCCCTAATTTACACCTATCCAAATCACGTACGCATATATTCTTGCTCATAACAATGCGCGCATTATCGACGTCTCAAAAGAGCAATATCCGAGCGGCGAAACGAGGCATGAAAGGAAATAATTTAGCGCGACGCGAGCCCATGAAAAGGACTCGCTTTGGTGCGCTCGGCCGGCGTTAAAATCGCTGAAAATCAAGAGCACAGTGAAACTAGGAAGTCGCCGCGAGCGGCCAAAGAAGGACTCGTTATTAAAAAATAACGCGGAAGAACCCCATTTTATGAACGCACACACGTAGACGTAAGTTTGCATGAAGCGGTTATGTCATTTTGGCGAAATAAAATGCAGGGGAAAACGAGAACCTGGCCTGGCTCGTGGCTGTTTATTTTGACTTTGGAGCCGGGCTGCTCAACGAGCGAGACACGCTAGCGTAATGTAGGTATATATAGCGTCTGGGGATCGTGCCGGTCGAGCGATATGATCGATCGAACTTTCTAGAGATATACGGATTTTGAATGGGGAATTCGGAAAAAGCTGCTGGCTTGCTTTGTGCATTTTGCGCGCGTACGAGCGGCATCGCGCGCGGCTTGGGAAATTGAGACGAAAGTTTTACGATGCGCTTTGTTTCGTGTGGAGAATTTACGGCTGAATTTACTTTTCCTTAGAGGTTTTGTCACAGCTTAAGTGTATAAATTTGTATTTCATTATCTAATAACGATTAGAAACGATGCACAATCTAATATTATGATTGAAAAGCTACCAAACAAAAGGGTCATTTGCGCAACGCGACTAAGAAACACAACCCCGATACTCACCTTCATATTCCCATGAAATAAAACAAAGTAAAACGAAAGGCGCCCGGCGGACCTTTCCAAGAGCACAGCCCGGAAGAGAAAAGAGCGCACGGCAGCCGGTTCTTTCCAGCTCCAGCGCACGTGCGAGCCTGGCTTACTGATAGATTTTCTCTTTTACAGACACCAGAGAGACGGACAGGAGCCGTGCCGCGTGAGACAGGAGCGGCCCTGCCCGCCGAGCAAGTACAGGACACCTTCCGGGGCGTGTAATAACGTCAGGCATCCGGCATGGGGCGCCAGGGGATCGCCCTACCTGAGGCTCTTGCCGCCGGCTTACGTCGATGGTGAGTATAGTTGGTTTTTGGGGTGGGGGAGGGTGGGATTTTTGGTGCGGAAATTGGGTGGGTTGCGGTTGGTTTGGACTCTTTCTGAGTATTATTTAAGTATTGATTAAGAGATCGTATCATTTCAAGTATTGATAAAAAGAGCTTACGCAGGTTATACAAGAAGTGCATAATTGAACGAATTTCCGGTAATTTACACAATCGCGAATTTCAAATTCTTAATCACGTAAAGGTGCGAACTGATTTTACAGAGATCCTATTTAAGCGTCTATGTTTTATTTTGGATTTGGGAAATGAAATACTTAAAGTACTGAGTTTTTGTACTAAAATGAATTAAAAGAATTTCTTTGTACACGTAATATAACATCAAGAATTGGATAACGTTTTATATTTCTACAAAATTTGAGATAGACAGTATCGCGTAATATTTTAATTTTAATTTTATTAAGAATTTAATAATTTTAATTAATATTAAAATGATTTACTGTACAATTCAATAATTATTAAATGAAATTTCGGAATATTAAATACATTTCAGTTTTAATAATTGAAAAAAGAAAATAAAATCAAAATTCACAAAATTATTTATAAGTACTATGGATATCCAAGTGAATGCATTCCGAGCATATCCAGACAGTGTCTCACCGGACTCAGCGTAATCTACTTACACGCCTACTGTTTACATTCTACTTGTATCTGATTTTAATAAAATTTTTTGAGCGAAAAATATTATTTACTGTTTCCGTCGCTTTGAATATTGTATTTACAATACAGAAATTATTTTTAATGAAGTAGAATTTTATAAATCGATTAATTATACGTGGCTCAGTAAGAATTTTTTTATATCGTCATATTATACATATATAGTCAATAAATCGTAAAAAAATAACTGTATAAACATTTAAATTATCATAAACTATCTTAAACCCCACTGTACTGACAAAAACAATGAAAACGTTTCTAATTAGTCAATTTAAATTTGACTATCTCGCACATTACAGTAATTTAACTCGCGCGCAGCCCACAAAGATAAATTTAAAAACTTTCTAAAGCCAAATTAACAGTAATAATATCTAACAGAAAATACACACAAGCTTTACTGCTTAATTGTCTCAATTTATTCTAAACAAGCCCCATAAAACCCCGCAATCCCCAACCCCTACCCCGCGACCCTCCATTGTTATATCCCTCAGCGCAAACGAACGTCAACGCAACGAATATCAATACAATCTCATAATCGCTAATTGCAAAGCGTCGTTCTCAAAGCACTTTCGACTCGTTACTTTGTCGTAAAAAAAAACAAGGAAAGAAAAACACACGGCGCGCCGTAAAACCGCGACAAAGGCCCGCGCTTAAGTATCCGTCGTCAATCATACGCGCGCGCAAGCGTCATAATTTTGCGCTCGCAGGAAAATTCGCCCCGTTAAAACCAGCCTCTTTTTTTCCATCGCGCTTTGCACTTCTACGGCGATTTTACGCGCCGAGGGTCGGGAGAAAAACTATAGGTGTGTTTTTGCTTCTGCTCGATAATGTCACGTGCGAGCTCGAGGAGAAAAAAAGCGCGCGGAGAGAGAGGATCGTAAATCATCGGAATTACGTCCATTAGAGTTTTAATGTTTGTTCTGCTTTTGAAATTATCTCGTTTCTTTAATGATTCGCGCTTCGACTGTGGGGAGCGATTCGGTTTATTGTCCGAGCGCGATTAGCCGATCAAGTGCGTAATATGCGTCAAAAGGCGACAGTGGGCATTTCTCTTTTGCTCTGTGAGTAATTGGTGTGCTCGGCGCTTTATTGTCAAAATGCTGTAATTATGGGTGATTTTATGGCGTGATGCGGCGGGTTTTATTTTTGACGTTTCGGACGGGAGTTTATTATTTTAGAGAGTTATTGTGGCGTTTACAGAAAAGATGACACTTTCGATTTCAATCATTTGACTTTTGCACAATTTCTTTTTTTTAAGATTTTATAGGTATGTTTATTTTGATCCATTCGATTACGAAATTATCATTTTTAGTTATTTATTTGATTATATTTGCCCGTAACATGCAAATATTGAACAAAATTTCAAAGCCAAGTATTTAAAAGAAGAAATGCGAAATCCTGGGAATCATAAGTACCTTTGGCTTAATTTAATACTTTAATGCTTCATTTGTAAAAGAATAATGGCAACAAAAATTATCGGCGCGTTTATCTATAAAGCTTTTCCAATTCGAAACGATCAACCATTTCTCAAACAACCAAGCCCGCCAAATCTCCCCAAAGCACTCCCACTTATTCATCTGTCCACCTTCCACAAACATTCCCAACAACTCCCCGATAACCAGCGCTTGCATAATCCAGCCTTTTTCCACTTGAAAAAAAAAAATCCTCACGCCCCCTAAACACTCGTTCTCCTCTCAGCGCTTCGCGCGGCGCTCGCTCAAAGGAGCAGGTCACGCGCTCGCGAATGGAAAGTGAAAATCGGAACGCGCGGCGATTAGAAAAGGCGAATTAGCATGCGCGTGGCGGAGGTGTGCTGGCGGCGATCTCTTTCGCTGCAGGCGTAGTGGCGCAACTTTTGTCGATACGTATATACGCGTGCATGCCCCGGCGATAATTCGAGCCTGACGGCGGACGCTCGGTGGGTCGTGTCCGGTTGCGAGAAGCTGGGGTTTGGGGTGGGTTAAGGGGAGGGGAGATTTTTGTGGATGGATTGGATGGAAGTTTAGCTGTTTAGGTGTAGTGGTTCTGATTTGTATTGGTGACCTGGGACTAATTATCAAACTATTATTTTAAGAAAATTAAATCAATAATTAGATAATTATTAAGTGAATTAAATGAATAATGAAATAGTGTATAGTTAGGCTCTAGTCAATTTTGATACTAGGTAATATTTTAAAACAATTCTGCTTGTGCAGATAATTTTTATAACTGTCTGGTAGGGTATTTCAAATAATTATTTTAGTAAGTATGAGAAACGAGGTAATTGTTTTATACATCATATCAGAATCTATCATAATTGTATTATTTTAAGTTTAAGAAGTTCAAGTCTACTTGGTCTTTTAAACGAAAATTTTATTGTCCGTCGAATTGAATAGAAACATTAATTTTTTTTCTCCGTTTTCGATAAATTTAATTACACATTTTACCAAAGCTTCCCTCACAGTAATCCGTTTAAATCACGCGATATCGAGACAATGGAGAAGTTGAAGCACTTACTTTTCTTCCGGAAAGCAAAAGGAAATCATAAGACTTTCGTACTGCATTGCGGCCATAATTAGCCGATTTCTTCATGATACCTAGCAACAATTTACCCTATTAAACTAAACGTCTCATCTCATATTTTTCATTAGTTAATGTTTCTTAAAAAAATATAATCGACTGTAATAGCGATCGAAATAATAGTTAACGTCGAATTAATTAAAAACTAATCGTTTTAAAACGGTCCTAATCTCGTAAAATACTTAACAAAATCAATTAATTTCCACGTGTTAAAGATTTTATTCGCCTGAATCATTTTTACGACCCATTTATATAATACAATTAATCTTATTAAAAAGATGAGAGAAAGATGAGAGAAATTACATAATGTTGCGTTGCATCGGATTGTGGAACATCCCAACCTCTCCTTAAGCCTACCTATATAGCCTATGACTCTTGGAAAGAGTCTCCTCTTCGAAAGTACGTTGCATAACGAGCTGGCATTTTTAGTGTGCTGCAGTTATGTAATATTCAAAACAAATGCACGAACATGAATTTCAATGCAATCAATTGCATTATATTAACGGGACGGAATTATGTCACAGCATTTGTCACGTTTATGCGGATTAAAATAGACATAATGGACCGGTTAAAATATTGTGATCGTTTAATAAAAATAAATTTTCTTTTTATATTTATGTATTATATTAAGTATTATTAATTTTTAAACTTTTAACTCGATTAACATTACTACTTTTAATTAAATAATATTAAAAAAGCAATAAATTTCATCTTCGTATGAAGTAAACTACAAGACTCGCTTGAAGGCGACTTATTTATCAATTACTTTGTCCTACACAAGCATGCGCTTCTTAATATTCATTTATTCTTCATCGAAAGTAAACGTGAACTCATAAACCAACGATATAAATCAGCGACCCTTAAATAATCGATTTCCATATCGCGTAAATCCCCATAATCATAACCTGACAAATTCGAAACTATCCGTCATCCCGAAAAATCGAGGCCGCTCGCAAAAATCCGTCCATCGCTATAAATACGCGCGAAGTATAGACTCTTACCTCCAAAAAAAAAAAACACGTCCTACTCGTCCGCGAAACTCCGTCTGCGAGAGAACCAGTCGATCCTCTCCTTGTGCAAAAGAACAGAAAGCGAGACCTGAAAAATAAGAAAGCAGAAGAGCAGCTCGCGAAGAAAGTGACAAGTGGCCGATTCTTTTTCCTCTTCCTTTTCTTCGGTCTCTTTCGGCGACCTTTTCCTTTTCGACGCCGGCGCGTGGCGACCTCGAAATTATAAAAGCGGCCTCGCGTTCACTTTTTTTTCGCTCGCGGTGTCTTCTTCCCTTTTTTTCGTATGAGCTCGGCGTGTAAAGGCGAGAATTTGATTTCTTCCTTATTGAGATTTTTTGCGGGCGGCAGTCAAATCGAATCATCTTTCTGAATAGCCTTTATGGAGTTATCGAGGCGGACTTAAATGCTGTCTAATCTCTCGTGGCTATTAAGTTTAGTAATCTATTGATTACATTAATAAAAATATGGTAATTAGTAATAAAGATATTGTATGAATTTTTATAAGGTTTTTACGAGTAAATATAAATCACCTGGACGTAGTGGTTTTATAATAATTTTTTGCTCGGGAATTATGGATGAGAAAAAGGTGGACGCATAAAAAAGTGCTAGAAACACGTGCTTCTGATGAAATCTAAAAAAAATATGTAATTAATTTAAATAATTAATATCTAAGTATAAAAGCCTTTTTTCAGATGTTGTACATAAATACATTGGCATTTAGGTATTAAAAAAAAATATTATAATACAGTATACTTAAAATACTTGTTAAGCCGTTCGATAAATCGAAAAATTTGTTAATCACGACCATAAACTCCTCCGTATCAGCAGATAAACATTTTAAAGCCGAAAGCGCCATTACAAGGAAAAAGTTCCATACATAAAAGTATATCCGCACCCATATATCCGATGCGTCCGTGGCGCCGGCGCGAAAATATATATTTATTCCGGACTTTCGATAGTCCACATACCGGAGAATTTCCGGGTCGGCTTTTCGGGCTCTCGCACTTTCATCGCGGCGCGTGCGCTCATCGGATTAAAAGACGGACTCCGTCTGGGCTGCTCCCTTTCGAAAAAATAAAATCTCGCGCTATCGGCCAGGTTTCGTTCTCGCTTTTACCTGAAACTCGAATTTTGCCTTTGGCCCAGAAAATTTTACGAGGATTATTTGCATTTTCTCCGGTCTGATTTCTAATGTGAGCTGGTTTCCGGGAGCTTTATGGTCGTTTTGAGAATGGCAATAGGAATAATGTTAGGTACTGAGTGAATGATGTTTTGAATGACGGATTTGACATTTACGTGTTTTTCGATATTTTCGATAGCATAAACGTTGAAATTACCTTGGTTAATGAAAAATTGCGAGAAAAGCAATTTGATTGATAGGAAAAGTGTCATTTGTAGCTAAACGCTTTGTTGATTTGCGAAATTAATGAAACGGTATAAATATTAACAAGGTCTCATTTACGAGTATGACTCTATTGTAAGCATCGTCTCATTATCACAAATGCTTTTTATCCGCTTATTAAGACACGCGGCATTGTAGGAAATCATGAATTCGACTGGCAAAGGTTGATCATCAAATTTGTTTTGTAAATTTCTTATAATGAGCAGTAAACACTCTAAAAACGCGTATAACTGATTCAAAGCATAATGACATTAAACATTTTTATAGTCACAGATAAAATGGCAAATTTTTCTCAGAGCCTCTCAACTAAAACCAAAACTAAACAAGCCGAACCGAGAAAACCATTTTAAAAACGAAACCCCAAGTTTCTTTCTCTAGAAAGTTCGAAAGTTCCCGATGCAAATTAAAAAGTATCCGCAAAAATCGCCCCCCACTA
Organism: Eupelmus azureus; assembly: GCA_030522685.1. Lineage (NCBI taxonomy): Eukaryota > Metazoa > Arthropoda > Insecta > Hymenoptera > Eupelmidae > Eupelmus > Eupelmus azureus. The sequence goes on along the minus strand of JAPYZA010003475.1, from coordinate 2,774 downwards.
AACCCGAGCATCCTTCACCTGCCATTTTTCTCAACCTATCCCATCGCTCGGCCAGTCCTTAATCATCGATATCGGCTCCTCGCCGCTCTTAATGACAAGCCTCGCTTCCTCCGCGAAGAAAAAAAAAAGCGAGCCAAGGATCGCACTCTCCAGATCCACTCCCTCCGCGTGTTTTCCTCGAATTTTCGCCGCTTTCGAAAGCCTCCTTACGCAATCCGCCGATACCGCTTAATTATTCGCATTGTCCGATGCCTCCGCCGCTTATCCGTCGAGTCCTCGGATCGGATTTCTCGTTACCTCAGCTATCTCGGCCGGCTCGTTTAGATATGCACGCGCGAACGCGGAAATCGGCCGGCTAATGCCCGCTGCGTTATTGCCCAAGTTTCGCACAATTACAATGTCGCAGCCGGTAATTAAGGGTCGATTACGTCTCGCGAGTTGCGCAAGCCATCGAGCCGGGCGTTTTTCTTTTTCGCGTATGAAAAATCGCGGGGTAAGAAACGGGTTTGACGCACTTCTTTTTGCATATATACAGCGCGAAGAAAAAAGCGTCTCCGCGAGTCTTACGACACGGCGCATTGTCGGGCGCATATTTCATTTCGTACGCCGTCGCGAGAGAAAACGCACTCGCATTGACTAACTGCCGGCGTTTTTAGCTGGACGCGGGATTTTTCTGGGATGCCGATATTACATTGATGAATGGCGATATGCTTGAGGTACGAGTTAGCGCCAAGTGGCTTCGCGAGTGCGCCTGGTGGTTTACCGGTGCGCAGCGCGCGCTCGATACGTCGATGGTTATTTATTTCGATGTGTAGTTTTGCCTAGGGATACTTTTTGAAAGCGCTGCTTTTTGGATTATATAAGCCCGGCGCTGATATAACTTTTAATGCGTCCAAGTTTTGTGATTTTTTAAATCTAGAAGTATTTATGATTCACCTCTTTTAATTGGTGAATCGACTGTATTTAAATAAAATTTCGCTTGCAACACGAAAATTTAACAGATATTTGCATTCACTTAAGAGCGTCAACGGCGCTCGCTCCGCCGCCTAATAATATGATTACAAGCCTCGCCAATCCAGCGCGCAGCCGAGCGCGACGTGATTTTCCGCAACTCCGAAGTCGCCGCGGACGCAACTCCCGAGCTATTTTCAAATTCCCCGGCAAAACCTTCCACTTTTTCGTAATCCCAGTATACCAAAATTCAAGAGCAGCTGCCCGTTTCCTCGTCATCGAAATAAGGTCACAGCGAGGCGAGCGCTGCTATAAAGCGGCTCGAAAAATAACGAGGCGTTAAGTGTCTCGTAATAGGCGAGGCAAAAAGCGGACTTTTGGCGCCGGGCGTATTTGTACTTTTACTCTCGAACACGCGGCTCGCGCAAAAAACAATCGGCGCTTTCCTTTCTCCGATATGACGTGATTAATAATAGCGAGGCGTGAAATTGCAGGAGGACGGAGAATTGGCCGTGTGCCCGCGTCTTCGTGATTACGCGGATTTTATGCATTACGCGTCGCGGAGAAGGTACTTTTATAACGTTTTATGCGAAATTTATTGCTGATAGAGTAATGAATATGCAGTTAGCTTTCGTTCGTCGGGAATTAAAACATATAACGAGGATATTCGAAATTGATTTGATTATCGGGTGCGGAATATTACGAAAATTTATATACGTAATAGAGCGCTGGAACTTTATTGCAAGTTTGTTTTGAAGAAACGTGAATTATTGTTTTTATTAACTTTCCAATACCCTGGAAGTATTTAAATTACATCCTTGCGTAATTTTGGAAAACGCTTTTCAGCATCCTTCTTTTTCGACGAAACAAGCCCGAGCCGGCGACGAACTGATTTCTTTAATTCAGTCAATCCGAGGCCTACATGCTCACGTCATAAAAGCCGACTCGTCCATAAAAACACCTTAAATACAGCCGTCGGAATCGTCAATAAAAAGTATGATATACGATCGGCGCGAGTGAAATTCGCAGTAAACGTCGAGAAGGAGAAAACTGAATGGAAAAAACGAAATACCAGAGTGAAACTTCTAATCTCGGCTCGATTAAAAAAAAAGGCGCCGTTTCGAACGCGCGGATAAAGTATCAGAAGCCGGCGCATGAATTTTCAAAATCGATTTGCGCCGAGTATGTAGGATCTTAATTGCCTCGGCGCAATATCTCGCATGGATCGTGACAAGCAGTTACTTGACCGAGCGGAGGGAAGAGCGAATTAGCTGTCGATGCACATCGATGAGCCAGGAGGCTTATGGATATTTCGAAGTAGGAGCGCGCGTACGATTTATTAAGCTGGAATTATACGTTTTTTTTCTGCGGCTGATTGCTCAATGTCTGTTTGCTAATAGCTGCTGGCGTCCAGCTTGGAGGGTTTTTTAATTAAAAGAGCGATGATAAAAATTTTCTTGTTGTTCGCTTGATAAATGATTTGGTTTGATGATTTTGAGCGGCAGGTAGTTTTACGTGGGTTTTTATTATTAAAGGCTTTATTGTATTAATTATAATTAATTTTTGTTCTTAAAATATTTGAAAATTTATTAATAATTATTACGAACTTGCTCAATTAATCGACTAATGGAATTCATAATAAATTAAGCGCAATTAATTTATATTCGTGTTTTTTTAATATTGTAATTTCGAAATTCCCTTTCAAATATTCACTCAGAGCGTCGAATTGAAAAACACTTATTTTAGAATTTCAGAAAGACGATAAATATGATAAGAAATATTGAAACTGAAATGCACACCATAAATCAATCAATCCTCAACCC
>JAPYZA010003474.1:0-15090 GCA_030522685.1 Eupelmus azureus | reverse complement strand
AAAAAATCCCTCCACCCATCGAAAAACCGGCAACATCATCTCTAAACCTTTAGAAGCCCGCCGACGATCGGCTCGGTAGCAAATTGCAATTGCCGATCGACGATACGAATCTCGCCTAAGAAGCAGCGGCGCATCGTGACTCGGAACTTTCGACGTAGGCGTCTTAAGGAATCGAGGAGAGAGCCGCGTTGGAAGATCCGCCGGCGGCGATATAGATACGCTAAAAACGAGAGCGGCCTGAGAGGCATCGAAGTCACCGAGCGTAGGTTGCGCGACGGGCATTTGAATTTCCGCGGAACTATATGAGATACGAGCGGAAGTTAGATGCGCGATCGTGGAATTCTTGGTATATGCGGGAGGATTCAGATTTGGTTTGAATGGTTGGAGATTGGGAGAGGAGAGATCGATGTGGTTGATGATTATGAGTGTGTTTGATTTAGTGAATATGGAGAGATGTTAGTGGTGGTATGGATTTTTAAAGTTGGAAAGTAATTTAGTAAAAATGGGGTAGGTAAATAAAATGTAGTTTATCGACTTGCTGGTATTAGTAGCTGAATAGGTTCTCATTTAAACTTTCGTTAAATCGAGAATTTGCTATTTTTATCCCGCAAGTTGCAGTTACAACTTTCAACATTAATTTTATCACTGACTATAGGACATTAATAACATAAATGCAGTTTTGAAAGTTGCAAATGTGCATTTAACCTTGAAGCTTCAGAACAATTGGATATTTCTATGCAAATTTTATTTATAAAACAAAGTACACATTTATTGGAAGTATTCTTTTACTACATATCGATAACACATAAAGATTGAATACGAAAATAACAGTTTACATAAGTTTGAATTGTTATTTAAAAAATTATTCACTTATTTACTAAATAAAAAATAAATCAGCCACTCATCAGCATATAAACCAACCTCAAAACAATCACATAATAAATTTCAAATTTCTCATTTCAGGCATCAGCATCCCGCGCCACTCCTCCAACAACCACGCGCTGCCCTCAGGCTCGGAGATCGTCAGTCAAGTCCGCACCAACCGCCCATCCAGCCCCGTAGCCCACGAGGGTCTGAGCAGCTTAGCCGGAGTCTGGTCCGAGCTGCTTCTTCGCGACATCTCCAACCCAGTTCTGCCCAAGCGACGTGAAGACTGCTGCAGACCTGGCTTCCGTCATCCCGAATGCTGGCCCAGCCTGGACCAGCAAGGCAGATGCCTGAACTACTGGCGCGCCGTGCCTACCCTCAGCGCCCACAGCTGCCACTTTGAGGCCAGGGAGATCATGAACGGTGGTTCTGGGTATCTGGATGGTTCGGATATCTATGGGAACAATGATGATAAATTGCACAAGATGAGGACGTACATCAGAGGAAGGGTGGACATTAGCCAGTGCGAGTTGTGTAATAGAGCAAACTATTCGATCGGACACGTGTACCAGGTTATTCTGTCTGAGCATAACAGGATTGCCGAGAAGCTGGTTGAGTTGAACGAGCACTGGGATGATACCAGGGTTTATCTAGAGGCCAGACGAGCCGTCGTTGCTCAGGTGAGTTGGTAAATTGTCTGGATTTAGTACGTAGGTGCAGCTGTGTATTGGTTTGAATTTCAAAATTCGTTAATGATGTTTACGGAGTGGTTCGAGTTAAATGAAGATCATTTGAATAAAGGATGCGCAGAGCTGGAGTTGTGAAAGGGCCGATACTCTGATCGCATTTGAATGTGGCATGTGCTTTATTTTCTTGTTTACCAAAAATAAATTTCAAGACTGAATGAGGCAATCTCGCGTCTGATGCAAAGCTATTTGAATTTGTAAAGATGTTGCTAAACAATTTTATCGTGAGGTACTTGACATAGATTTATCATTTGACTTTGAAGTAGGCAGATTACGATTCCCTTGAATAAAGAATACAAACTTTCCTTTCTAAAATAAATATCGCAGTGAACTATTCCATAGTTTTTTTTAACCATTCTTACAATAATATATTCAAACTTTAACAAACCATTACACACCAAAAGGAAAAAAATTTTTTTTCATCAACCTTATAAACTCTTTATAAACCATAACTCAAATCTTCCAACAGCTGCAGCACGTAACGCTCAACGAGTTCGCCCCGAGCATCCTCGGAGAAACAGCCTACGCAGACCGTGAGCTCACCCCCACTAGCAGCGGCTTCTACAATGGCTACTCGTCGACGAATCGCGGTGGTGCGATCGACGCTGTGGCCCTAGCTGCCCTTCAGGCTCTCACCTCGCTTAAACGCGACGAGAGCTCGGCTCTAGAAGAGCAGGTTGTCCTGGCCGCCAAGAAGGTCAGTCTTGATATTGTCGAGCAGGATGTTCCCCAAGGATGGGAATCAAGTGCTCTTCTGGTTCACGCTGCGAGGGATCATGGACTGCCGGGATATGTGGAGTTTGTCAACTACTGCTCGAATGGACTGGTTCAGGTGGGTTGGAGTCTGTTGGCTAAATTTTTTCAGAATTGATACTGATATTGAGTACTTGAAGCAATGTTGAAGCCTTTTTGTTAGGCAAACAACTTGACATCGGAAAAATTTCTGAAAATTATAAATTTAATGCGAATAAATTCTGCTATACTCAAAAACAAGAAAAGGTTCACGTAATTTATCGATAAAGAGCATCTAAAAATTATATAATTTTGATAAAGATAATTTATAATTGTATTTAAAACCGTTTAAAACTGTTATTTAATTCTCGTATTGTGCAGATCTTCACAGGAAATAATATACTTCAGGTAGTAATTCTGCCATCAATCATAATATCTAAAAGTGTTGACTTTTGCTTTAGAATTTCATTTTAGACTGATATAAGTACGATTATTATTCACTGATTGACGTAAATCCGCAGCTTTCACAATGATGTGACGCATTTAGTCACGCTTTTTTTTACTATAATTATATGTTTTAATACGTGATTGATCGGGTCCTGATTTATTGAACGTCAAAATTTTAAGAGTGAAAAGTACTCGCTATATTTTGTAGTATCATAAACTTATCGGTATCAATTACGTTTTTCTATATAAGCCTATAGTTCTATATAAAAAAATTATACTTGATAAGCTATGAAAGCTGTTGAAGACAATTATTCAATTCCTTTGTTAAATTAAAACGAAAAGAATTTAATATAATCTGCTGACTCGCTACTAATATTCCTGAAAATTTTCTAATTAATCATTAATTATCTCTTTCACAGATCCACAACTTCACCAGTCTGACAAGATTTATGAATCCTACGGACGTTGCCCTCCTGCAAAAGATTTATTCGCGTGTTGAGGACATTGACCTCCTCCTGGGTGGTACTTTCGAGATCCCCACTGAAGGAGCAGCCGTAGGCCCAACCTTCGTCTGTCTCATGCGCCAGCAGCTGATCAAACTGCGCAATTCCGACAGATTCTGGTACGAAAATGACATCCCACCGTCCAGCTTGACTCCCCAGCAAATTACCGAGATCCGCAAGGTCTCGCTATCCGGCATCCTCTGCGCCAACTCGGGCATCGCCAAAATCCAGCCCAAGTCCTTCATCCAGCAGGATCCCTACCTTAACGTCAAGATCAATTGCGATCAGCATGGTCTTCTGGACCTGTCAGCCTGGAAGGAGGAGCCAATCACCGCTGCTGTAACCGATAATCACATGACTACCACTGTAGCTACTGATACAGCGATGTCTCTGATTTCTGAGATTAACGAGGACATGATCGCCGCGGCTATCAAGAAAGCCGAGCAGGATCTTATCGAGAGGAAACAGCTGGAGTATAACTCCTGGCTGCAGCAGAGGATTGCCGATCCTAAATCCCCTGCCGGCACTGCCGCCAGTTTCTCTAAGGCTAATAAGGACGCTCTACTGCTTGCAAACTCGTCGATTCTCTATGAGCTTGCCACCAACGAGCTCATCAATGGGCTTCACGGTCTCAAGAGAAGGAAGAGGCAGGCGTTTGACTCAGGTGATAACATCCTTGGCTTCCCCAACAATGAGTTCAATGACATTCTTCAGAATGTCGACGTCTCCAGTTTCATCCCACGCAAACAGGCAACTAACCACGAGGAGATTGACTGCCCGGTTGACGATAGTCCCTGCGATCCTACAACTCCTTATCGTACCTTCTCCGGTCACTGTAACAATCTAAGGAACCCCAGCTTGGCAAAGTCTCTGACGACCTTCGCTCGGCTCTTGCCGCCAGTTTACGAAGATGGAGTTTCCAAGCCAAAACTTACTGGCATCACAGGTAATTCATTAACTGATATTAACAAAAAGTTTATTGTGTGCTAATAAAACATAAGCATTATATAATCAAAATTATTTTTGATCCACAGGAGCGCCTCTGCCTAACCCTCGAGTCATCTCTACTGTCATCCATCCTGATATCTCGAATTTGCACAATCGCTACACCCTCATGGTGATGCAGTTCGCGCAGTTCCTGGACCACGACTTGACCATGACGCCTATTCACAAGGGCTTCGCTGAATCAATCCCCAGCTGTCGCTCTTGCGATTCTGCTCGCACTGTTCATCCTGAATGTAACCCCTTCCCTGTACCTCCCAATGATCACTACTACCCAACCGCTAATATCACCACTGGTCAGCGTCTCTGCATCCCCTCGATGAGGTCACTACCCGGCCAACAACATCTCGGACCTCGTGAACAAGTCAACCAGAACACTGGTTTCCTGGACGGTTCTGTCGTCTACGGCGAGAACATCTGCATCGCTAATGTCCTCAGAGGTTTTAATGGTCGCATGAACATCACGAATCATCCCAGTCGAGGCAAGGATCTGCTACCGCAATCCCGTACTCATCCCGAGTGCAAGGCACCATCCGGTTATTGCTTTATCGGAGGTGACGGACGAGCTTCGGAGCAGCCTGGTCTGACTGTCATGCACACTATGTGGGTCAGAGAGCACAACAGGGTTATGGAGGGTTTGAGACTGGTAAATCCACATTGGGATGCTGAGAAACTCTTCCAGGTAATAACCGATTTTCCAAATCTTACAAATATTTATTCTTTTCCGATTCACTAAAATCAACTTTTTGATTTCCTTCAATTAGGAAACTCGAAGAATCATCAGCGCCATGCTGCAGCACGTCACTTACAACGAGTTCCTGCCTCGTATCCTCGGCTGGAACGCTGTCAGCCTCTACGGCCTGAAACTTCTGCCTCAGGGCTACTACAAGGAGTACTCGCCCACCTGCAACCCCAGCGTACTCAACGAATTCGCCACAGCTGCATACCGTATCGGTCACTCGCTTCTTCGTCCTCATCTGCCACGTATGGACCGTAACTACCAGAACATCGACCCGCCCATTCTGTTACGTGACGGCTTCTTCAACCCTGACATGATCTACCAGCCAGAGATGATCGACGAGATGATTCGCGGTCTGGTCTCCACGCCCATGGAGACCCTCGACCAGTTCATCACCGGCGAGGTCACCAACCACCTGTTCGAGCAGAGAGGAATCCCACACTCTGGTGTCGATTTGATCGCGTTGAACATTCAGAGATCGAGGGATCACGGTTTACCATCGTACAATAATTACAGAGCGCTCTGCAATCTGAAGAGAGCGACGACGTTTGATGACCTGTCGAGGGAGATGGCGCCTGAAGTGATTGCCAGATTGAAGAGGGTCTACACGTCGGTCGATGATATCGATCTTTTCCCAGGTCGGTTGACTTGATAATTAGACGGTGATGGCTAGTAATTGAGATTTTAGAGACTTGATTTTAATGTGCCGAGATGAGACTAAAAACGTTTTTATTTGAGAATTCGAAAAAAATATTTTCAGTCGTTTTTTAATTAACGATAAGTAGCTCTTCCAAACTTTCTCTCTCGAATATTTTGAGGAGGATAAAAAATTTTAATGGAAAATAAGTTTCACTTACGAAAACTATAAAAAACGTTCGGTCAAGTGTACCATATCAATACGATTTGAATTTAAAAAAATTATTAATCATTTTATAACTAATTATTATTATCATTAATATTAATATATAAATTAGCAACTTTTTTAATGTAATTAAAAATTTTGCTTTACAAAAAATACTTTAAATAATAATAAATTTCAAGTCATGACTATATCAAAACATTATTCCACTGTCGTACAGGTGGTATGAGCGAGCGACCGCTCCAGGGTGGTCTGGTCGGCCCAACCTTCGCCTGCATCATCGCCATCCAATTCCGCCAGTCGCGCAAGTGCGATCGCTTCTGGTACGAGACAGACGATCCCAACATTCGTTTCACCGAGCACCAGCTTGCCGAAGTCCGTAAAACCACCTTGTCCAAGATCATGTGCGAGAACATGGATCATCATACAGACATGCAGCGCGCCGCGTTTGATTTGCCGTCCAACTTCCTTAATCCACGTGTGCCCTGCAGTTCGATGCCCCACATGAACTTCGAGGCTTGGAGAGAGACGAGGCACGGCTGTCAAATTGGAGGAAGGAATGTAGCGGTCGGCGAGTCGGGTTTCCCTACGCCTTGCACCAGCTGCGTCTGCACTGCCGAAGGAGTGAGTTCTTAAAAATTGTTTATTTTCTTTTTAGTGGAAAAATGAATAAATTAAAATGCTAAATATTATTATTTTTCTTATTTATCAATTGAAATTATGTAAAATATGGATTTACAGTACAAATTGCTTTCATAGTGCTGTGTTGAATATCAATTAAACTAAACTCATTTTTATTTAATTTCCAGACTCATTGCGCGTCGCTGAGAGTAACAGACTGCAACCAGCTGCTGCGCGAGGCATCGCGAGAGGCGATCCTGCGCGACGACGTCTGCACAGCTCAGTGTGGCTTCGTCCTCGCCGCGTCGGAGAGCGCGTCCAACTTGCAGTTCAAATCGGCCAACACCTTCCCAGGCTTCCCCCAGCAGAGGAGCACCTTCCGCAGCTCGTTCGGCACTTCGTCGTCGTTCAACGGCTTTAAGCTGCCGGATCTCTCGCAGTTCATTGGCTGAGCGTGCGCGCCAAGCAACGATAGTTTAAACATAAACGAAACGTGCCAATAGAAATTACTTTCTCAAAGACTCTGCGAGCGGCAGTGGGTTCGATTCAAACTCAACGATCATAGACGGTCAAAGACCATGATTGCGAAATTTCGAGATTGGTAATGAAAGAAAGAGAATAGCGGGTACTGCGTAGAAGAGTGCCCGGCTTGTATGTAGGCAGAGGAAAGCTTGAGGTTGCAGTTAATGTAAATATAGATTGTAAGCTACAGGATTCTTAGTGTTTAAGTGCATTTACATGCGAGTTTTTTAATTTCTTTATAAGCGAACGCAAGAGGTGGCTACGAGAGTCGATGTTTCGTACACTCTTGCGCTTCCCTGTAATTATAAGTAATTAATTAACGATTAAGTATAATACGAGAACTTTATTTCTATGCAGCAGATAAACAGAGAGGCGTTCCAGTTTATTATAATGTAAATCAATTTTCTTTGCTTGGATTGAACATGCGCCATCTTATCGCACACAGTGAGTCAAGGTTCTCGTGTTAATAATCTAACTTTAGAGAGGCGCTACCAGAAATAAATATGTAAATTGTCGATATCGCTCGTACGACGCTAATTGCATCTGAATGATATTTTTATTCAAGAATCGAAACTGCCATTGATCTTGGCGTTGGATTTGCTTGCGTGTAACAATAATAACAAACTTTTAAGGTAGATTTTTGTGCGTCGTAGATTCTTGTAAACCTCCCTTTTATTTTTAATTTACAAGCTTTATACATATTCTTTTTTTATGATACAATTATAATATGGCATGTATAACGTTAATAAATGTTAATGTTTATTTTTCATTGTTTGTCTATCATTATACAAATAAATATAAAGTCCATATCACAATTCCACGTCCTAAGCATTTGAGCGAGTAAACTTAGAGCTCGAAGACGGAAAAATGAAAAGTGACGGAATATTCCATTTTTATTTCCGAAGTTCTTTTGCATTCGTTTATTTACACGAAATTTCGTCTTAAAATACTCAATTAAATGTGGAAAATACTATGAATTTGTGAATTAAAAAACGTATTTTTTGACATTTCAGTCTAATCTCAATGATTAATGGTTCTTGCTTTGAGGATTTTTTAATATTTCCTCAATCAATACAAGTTAGAGATTTAGGAAGTGAATAATTATTCGATTTATCACTTAAGTCTTAGTTGGCGGTAACTTCCTGCTTGTTGTTCACTATAGCTGAATTTTCTTGTATTGTTGAAGGTTGTTCAATGCATCGCCACAGTCCATAAGTCTTGCCGACAGTTGTCTGCCACAGTCTCAAAGTTCCATCTTCAGAGCCACTAGCATAAAGTTCACCATCTGGTGAAAAGCGTATGCAGTGAATAGGTCCGAAATGTCCTTTAAAAGATTCTGTAAAAAAAGTATGTTATTTTAAAACAGTCTTATACAAACAACATCTATAAGTTAAGGCATATTAAATTATTTTCAAATTAAAACTTTTTTTATTCTTTAGATTTTATGGGTTGCTGTAACTTTTTATAGCGGGATCTGGGTTTGACTGGGTAGGGTATGCTTAAGAATGAAACAATCAAAAATGAATTCAGAGTTATGTTAATAATTTTTAAAATTATTAAAAATATTTTGTCACGTGATTTTTAAATTTCTAAAAAATTGAGCATTATTAAAAAAAGTTTACTTGAACTGTAACTAAATTATAAATTGAATAATGATAAAAAGTAATTCAAGGAACTAAAATAAATAAGAAATTAAATTCAGTAAATAAAAACTTTACTTTTTGATTATAACGATTTTAATAATAAATGAAATTAAAAGAAATATCATTTGAGTAAAATAAAAAAATAAAAAAAGCTAAATTGCTAGATACGTACCTATTTCTACTCCAGTAGTGTAGTCGAATTTGTACACTTTCAAGTCCTCACCTCCGCATACAAAGATACTGTTGTCAGGATGCAAGCTTGCACTGTTGACTTGAGTTGGCACCGTGAACTCACTTAATTTCGTTAGCCTATTGGAAAAAATAAAAACTCAAATTAACAAGAATTAAACTATATAAGAAGGTAGAGGATTTTTGTCTCAATTAATCATCAAATTGTTAAGAAAAATAAAAAAAATGAAATATTACTTTATTGTATCTAATTATGGAAAGTGAGAATGTGTAAGCAAGTTGTTTTCGCTAGGCCAAGGCTAATCAGAAAAATACGAAAGTGAATGGGACGTGATTCATATTAACTCAGAGAAAAATAGATGATAAGGTCAAACAAGAAACAAATATCCTTGTAGAGTATGTACATATTGGAAGTATATAAAAATATAAAAACTTGAACTGAATTCTTATAGTGTAACAATCAAATATTTTTTTTTCGAAAAGCTATGATAATTAACAAAATTAAAATTTAGTAAAAGAAATAATTATTACGAACTTTTTTTTTAATTTAAAAAGTTACTTTTCATTACTTGAGTAGATATTGACATAAAATTTGTATTTGCATTAAATCAAAACAGTTGTTTTTGTAATAAAGAGGCATAATACACTTACTCCTTACTATCCCAGAAGGTAACTATGTTGGCATGAGTCGTTGTAATGATCTTTCCATCTTTTGAAAGCTCCATAGAGCGAGGAACAGCTGGAAAATCTAATTTTTTTATTTCTTGACCACTTTTTTTGTCCCAAACTCTCAAAGTTTTGTCATCTGCACAGCTTATTAACAACGAATCATTATCATAAAAAGTTACGTGCCTTATTCCATTAGTATGTCCAGTGAAAATCTTTAAAAAATTATTTCTTTTAATATAAGAATTATAGTGAAGATAAACTAAAGATTTTGTTGAAGGTTTCTAATTAAAATATTATTTATGTGTTTAATTAATGTTTATTGTATAAATAATTTATACTAATAAAGCAATAACTTACTTGTGGATCAGCATCCGTTTTATTAAGATCAAAAATTCGAATAAGTTTTTCGTTGGAAGCAGTAGCTAAATATACAGAATCCTTACTGAAGTCTACAGCTTTTACTATATGATTGTGCTGGAAGGAATGTAATTCTTCGCCTTTAATTGCATCCCATACTTTGGCAATGAAATCAGCAGCTCCGGTTGCTGCCTTAGTAGCCTCAGAATTTAAAGCAACACCCCACACTGCTCCTTTGTGTCCTTCAAAAGTTCCAATCCAGTCTCCTGTATCTCCTTGTCTTAACATAGGTTTTCCATCTAAAAATAAATCAGATTTATTTAGATAATGCTTTTATTACCTGGAAATTGTTTGATTTTATTTTAGTAAAATCCAAATATTTATATATTTAATAATAAATTAAAATTGTACATAAAAAAATTAAAATAAACTTATTTAAAACATATTTTTAAATTATTAAGAGATTACGAACTCGACTCTAAAATAGCATCATTTTATATTTCAAATAAAAGCTAAATTTTGAGATTATTTGTTTCAATATAAAGTTGTATCGATACAATTAGTAAATTTTTATATTTATACCAAATCTAGTTTTTCTATTTTACAGAATTAATTACAGAATTAATTACAAAATATTTATCTAATGAGGCAATACAAAATATTATATTATCTATAAACAGTTATTATTTTCAAAGTTATATGTGATTGTTATTCTACAAATAATTATTTATAAAATAAACAACCCTAATTGTTTACAACAGAACTAATATCAATTCTGTAACGAATTACAATATTAAATAAAATAAAATTTGTTAAGAAAGTCTTTGAATAAATGAAAAAAGAATAGGCTGAAGAAGTAAGATATAAGATTTCAGCTAATAAATGTAGAACATGTATTAACTCTTTTTATACAATTTGATGGGGCTGAACTAAATTAAGCAATACGATTAAGTTTATACATTTTATACAAGATCCACCGATTTTTATATATGCTTTATTTAAATTATTATTAATTAATTTCATTGTAAATAACTATATCTTTAACTATAACTTACATAAAATAAAATCTATATAAAAGTTTTGTCTAGTTTTAAGGATAAGCAGAATTTGCTATTTAACATTTCTAATAATAATCGTTTATTCAATTTGCATTTTTTAAATTTCATACGTACTCAATACTACTCTTTATGCAATAATAAGTATATCGAGAAGATGCAAAATTAATCTCTATAAGTAACTGTAAATGTAAGTACAATTCACACAAAAAAGTGCACTCCCTTAAAACCATAACCTCGAAAGCAGAAATAAAACGATGATAAAAAACTACAAAATAATTGTCAAGATTAAAAAGTAAGCGAAAAAATAATAAATTTTAAATTACCTTTGCAAGCCGATATCAGATAATATCCAGAATCCGTGACATCGGAAAAATGAAGATGAACAACGGGCCGTGTGTGGCCGCTGCAGGTTAACGGGGTCTGTCTCAAACTAGCCATTTTCTCCTATTATCACGCTCTCGACATTCGTAAAATCCAACCAAAAATCGCTTGCTACCTCAATTATGTATAAAGAAATCAATCAAAGGCACGCCGGCAAATCTGGAGCAACGACAGCAACACCTTCCTCTTGCGAAAACGGCACTTTCAGTAGAATATATAGGTATGTATATATACACACAACGAGTGGAGCGTTGTGGAATAAGTAAGCCGCGTGATGAGTAGCAAGATAGGTGAGCAGCGCGCTACTGAGTTGAGTTTGCGCTGTGTGCTCCGCTTTTCTGCGCTCGCTAGTTGTGAATGTGGAGGTCTGCTGTATCGTCACCTGGTAAATAACTGCGCGCTGTGGTAAATATAAGTTTCATATTTTTTTTATAAAATTCTTGCTACTACGTGACCTTATTTCCAGTGAAATATACGTTCTATTTGGAGCTTTGGAATTTTATAATTTATTTGTGAATCATTGTTAAGCGCTGTTGAAGTCCGTTCTTTGATAGTTTTTTTTTGTTTATTTTCAGTTAATTGACTTTAATTGTGTCTTTAAATAGTATTTCATGGTACTGGACCTGGAATTCATTCTGGCTGTTTTTATAACTGTAATAATGCCTATAAAAGGTAAATCATAGAATGTTCAGGATTATACAATATAATTATATTGTAATAGTCTTAAAACGTATTTAAATAAACAAGTCTTAAAATGTATAAATAACATAAAAAGTCAAATGAAAAAAAGTTTACTGAGCATCAGCTATAATCGTTCCATCTCCTTCAAAGTGCATAAATGTTTTTTGATTTATTATTCGTGCATAGTAAATACTATATGCAATGTTTAAAATCAATTCACCTAACTTGCATTTGCATTGTTTATTATTTGAAAATTCAAGCGTAAACAAGGAATGAATAACAATTAAGGTCATACTCTATTCGTGGAAAAATCAAATTTATTAGAGTCATACAAATTTATAAGATTCTTAGAAACGATTAAAATATTGTAAGAAATCAAAAAACAGATTTTAATTTTACGTTTATTATACTTTTCTATTTTTATTTATCAAATTGCTTATTCTTTACTACAAGTGATTCAAAATTTTATTTTAATTTTATAAAAATTTTGTTTGATGTGATTAATATTGTTAAGTCGAATTACCTTCTTTTTTAGAATAATGGTTAATATAAATAGTAATTTATAATTGTGAATTCTTAATGTTATTCATAATAATTTCTGTTAGTTTATTTATCAATATAATTCAAATTATAATTATTTATTTTATTTAAATTAAGAAGTTTTTTAATTTATTTAAAAAAAAACGTACTAGAATAATGAAATTTAAATATTAAGTTTTGAATTTGGCGGAAAAAAGAAGTAACCGATTACGTAACCATTTTACCGACTTGTAATAAGTACAAAGTTTTGAGGTTAATACAGTACTAGTTAAAAAAATATATTAGTATTTATTATTATATGAATAGATATAAACTGTTTAAGTAATTTAATGCCTTTTAAACAAAATTTAATCATATTTAGTTTTAATTATAAGTACGTAGATCAAGATGTAATATAACGACCTGCTTACTCATGAGCCGAAATAGCTCAGTTGGGAGAGCGTTAGACTGAAGATCTAAATGTCCCCGGTTCAATCCCGGGTTTCGGCAACTTGATAAATTTTTTTATTTTATTTTTCTTGCTTTATTTTTAAATAGAGCATTATGTTTTTAGATTTTTTATTTTAATCAATCTTATATACATAAATTAAGTTTTTATATATTTATATTACTATCGTAATTATTTAATATATATTTTATACAATATAAAATATTTATTGAAGATTAATAGTAATAAGACTACTGAACAGCTACTAGATAGTTTTTATTTTATTTATGAGCTTATTAGTCATTGATTTCAGTTGTAAACTTATAGTAAAAATTATAAAATATGTATTTTATTGATTTTTATTATGTAGTTAACAATATATGACAAATCTATAAATGTTTAAAATATTTTCAAAGTACCTGAACTTATTCTATTATAATCTTTGGTGTTTTATAAAGTTAATGAGCAATATTTTTCAAATTTACACTTTTTATTTTGAAACTATAATTATTTACAAAAACACGTTCATTAATTACTGGCAGCTCATAGTAGCTTGCTGACCCAGTTAGTTAACTTTCTTCTATTTTAATGGTTCGATCGTTAAATTGAAAAATAAATGCTTAATAATTTAATGGCTAAGTAATAGGAATTTGCCTGTTAATTTAATAAATCAATACCCTGTTATTTAATGAGCATATGGCATTTCTTCTGTTAATTTAACAGGCAAGCGCCTGTTCCAATTTTTACCTTGTAAAAATCCGTAAAACTTATACTTATATATTACTAATTATATTGTAATATCGATTACTCGGCCCACATATAATAAAACGTTATAATTTTATCAATAATAAATAAATATATAAATACTTGAATTCTTCTCATTTGTTTCGATAAATACGATTCTAAAGACTTTTTTAAATTAATGATTAAACACTGAACCTCCTTAAATTCGTCATTCAAACAACAAAATCCCCCTCACAAAAGTACGAAACAATAGATCGCACAATAATCCCACAGCAGAAACTCTCCACGCACATTCTTCAATAAACTTGCAGAAAGCACTTGCACGAGCAAAGTCACATGCAATTTTTGCGCATTCACGATTCCGATGGCAGAACAAATATTTGCGCGCGCAATAAAATTAAGAGTCATATACGCAGGCAAAAATTAATTAAACCCCATAAAAGTTCGCGCTCGCGCCGATGTGCAAACAGCGCGAACTACCTTCGCTCTCGTCGCTCTGCGCTCGCCGAGGAACGGAACAATTTCGATTTATGCTCGAATTATGTATGTGCACTCACGCTCGTCGAGAAAGGCAAGAGTATAGCAAAAAGGTGGAATTTCATCTCACGGCTTTGTTTTTTTTTGGTCGATGCGAAAATGCTGCTTCGGGTTTTCTTGCTTGCGATGAAAAAAAAGGTAAGGCCCTCGCAGTTGTTTTTAACGAGTGAGTATAGGAAAGAGGATTTTTATAAAATGTAAATCAAAGGTGTATTGTCGCCTGAATTCAGACGTTTTCTTGGCTAAATGTTTTATGAGGGGTACGATCGTCGTGCGTAAATTTTAATCTTTATACCGAAGCATTTATTTGTACGGAGGAATTTTAACCTTATTCTGTGTTTCATTTTGTCTTCAGCCATCATAAAACAGTTTATTGGCCTACATAGCGAAGAGTAATATATTTCGAATGAGAAATTGGAACTGCAACTTTACGCGCGGCAGATATTTTATAATAGAAAGTTTGTTTTCCATCGTGCAAAATTAACATTTGAAGTTTTAAAAGCGATATTATGTATTTACCCCCGGTGCATCATGCTGTTTTTCAGTTCTTGCACTTTTAACGGGCACTTTGACAACTTTAGCTTTACTGCAGAGAGGCGCGCTGCCTTTTTTTTTTATCGAAGTCTCGTTTTAAGTTAAAAAGTGCCGTTACGGTGCCATTCTGAGTGGGGCTGCGGACAATGACGCGCGCTTTCGAGAGAGATTGTGCATTGACAATAATAGTTTTTTTTATATTATATGATAAAGAAGTTATCGTTCGCAGGTCGTGGATATGATAAGGTTGTAGAAATAATTTCTTTTTTGATCTATGCGAACCAAGGTGTTA
>JAPYZA010003473.1:0-17761 GCA_030522685.1 Eupelmus azureus | reverse complement strand
GTTGAATTAATACGTGTAAAACTGAAATTGTGTTGTAGAATTAAGGTGCACGGTTTAATTCTACACAATTTTAATTCTACACAAATTTATTCTACACACATTTATTGTGCACGGTTTAATTCTACACACATTAACTCTACACAAATTTATTCTGCACTCTTTCATTCTACACAAATCAATTCGAATAACTTCTGTAGAATGAACCGAATACAATAACTTTGTGTAGATTTCTTGGCGTGTTTAATTAATATTGCGTGGAATTAATTTGTATAGAATTAAATCGTGCACAATGTAGAATTAACTCGCGAAGATGGGGTGGGTATCGAAAAGTAGAATACTCAGTTCGTATTCGTATCAAAATTGTAAGAATATTGTCTTATTTGCTAATAAAAATATTCCTTATAATTAATACAATGTTTTTAGAAAAATAAAATTTTATATATATAACCACATTAATTATCAAAAAGTGTTTTGCTCTTACATTTTCATCGAGTACTTTTCATGTGATAAAATATTGAATCCGAATTTACCTTTCGTTGATTCGAAGTTAAAATAAGACTTATTGACTCGTAAACTATAACTCTTGCACAGCTAACAAAAGTCGTTTTAAATACCAGGACAAAGTTAGCAACGAAGATTAATCCAGGTCCGATATTGGAAAGTAAATTCACATCGCGCCTGACGAGATTGCGCAAGTGAAAAAAGCAATAGGGGCCAACTGTGAGAAGAGCCCGACGACAATAAGGTGCGAGAGCGCGGCATAATAAGCAAATACGAAATATTTGCACGTGCGAGTGTCTCGCTCTCTCGGTGTTCTAGCGCGCGTTAGGAATTTAATAAAGCGCAAAACGCGAGCGATTTTAAGTGGCTCAAGAGAGCGCTCCCAAGCTAAACGTCGCATTTCGCACGCTCTCGAGGTATATAAGCGTGCACCACTTGTACAACTCGTATATATACTGGTGATGAACAGCGAGCGTTATTCAGCACCCCATTGCATCGTTCTTCGCCGCTTCTCGTGCTTGTCACCTTAATTCTTTCTCCTCTGTTATTGCCCCTATGCGTATATATTTCGTTCTTTTTTTAGTTTATAATATCATCTTGTTTTCATCTTTTTTTATTGTAATAATATTTTAAAATATCCTTTTTTTTCTGTTATAGGAAAAAGTTATAATTAAAAATATTGTTCACAATATTTTTGCAATTTTTAATTAATTTTATTTTATAGAATTACTTTCACTTCACACCTCTACATAACTTCAGTTACAGTTTAGTAACTTTACATGATATTTTGTGTTTGATAATTTTATCACTCCAAAAAAAGAAATAATTTCACGAGATAATGATAAAATTTTAGTTTAAAAAATATTCAGAAAACTGATATTTGAATATCAAACAATCAATCAAGACACCAAACAAATATTCTCTTGCACCTAATCAATCCACTACCCATCCTCAAAACCACCCTTGCCTCATCTCCCGCCAAAGCGCGCACCCGAAATCATTAACCAAACCACTCTTCTTTTACCACCAACAGTGTCCGCATTTGCTCACCCCAGAAAATCATCCGAATTCATTACACCCGATCTCGACGATTAACCGTAACGAAAACGGCTCCACGCACTCTGCGGCCCACTTCATTTTACTACCCACCGCTACCCCTCCGCCCCCGAACAATAATTTATTCGAACAATAAGCCGCGCTCGCGCGAGCAACTCGCCCCCCTGCGCGTCAGTGTCACGATGATGAGCCTCTACTCTCTCTCTCTCTCCCTGCCGGCTTTTTAGCCCGCGTGCTATCCCGCCCTTCGAGTGTCAACGAGCAACGTAATCTGTTCCCATCCATCGGTGCCGATGGTGACATAATGGACGCCGCGACAATGGGGGGTACAGCTCACGGGGATGCTGGCTGGCGTTTCGCCGTTCCGTAGAAAAAGAGAGATGTCAGAGGTGCGCTTAGAGAAAGAGAGAGAGAGAGAGAACACGGTTTGGTGTATTATATTATGTGTATGGAGGTCGAGCGAGAGAAAGAAGGTATTTTGGCTTGGATTTGTTGGACGGGATCTTGTAGCCTCTTGCTGCGCTGATCTGCTTTGGTTTTTGGCGCTAAGCTTTGTGGATTCTGTCTTTTGCCGAGAGTTCGCGGAAAAATTTGACGGTTGTGTCCGGCAGCGCATTACGTTTAACCAGCTCAATTGATATCGATGTGGTAGTTGCTAAAACTTCTTAACTTGACGGTTAGGGTTAAAGGTATTTTGTTGGATATATTACCTTACAATAAACGTAGTATTATTTCGTAACCATTCATATAATGGCCTAAGCAAATATTCTTTTGTATCTGAGTATAGCTTTAGTAACTATTTTAATTTAAGATGTGAATTTAAATTAACCTATTTAAAGATCTAGGAAAAAATAAGTAAAGACAGAATCTTGATCACAATCACACTCAAAAGGGCGGTAAGGTTTTATAAATTTAAATTTTAATTCCATAAAATTTTGTTCATAAATAAAGAGAAAAAACTCAGACCGTATTGAAAATAATAATAAGTTCAATTGAATTACTTTCATTACTTTTCAATTACTACATCATTTCAATTACAAATATGTATTCTTACAATCATGTATTGTTTATGAATATAAATGATCTAATTTTTTTTTAATTCCTAGTATATCTATTTTATTTTACTAAATACAGCGCAATGTTAGTATCTACATAGAATAGAGGGCACTGCATAAATCGAATGCATTTAATATGTAAGAAAATTTTCATGAGTACAATTTTAAACAGCTGATCACATAATCTTTTAAAATTTAATTCACGCCACACTAATACATAGAAGACAACTAATAACTCTCGGCCATACATACCTCACGTTCAAGTCGTTAAAGGCTTCCACATTTCCTAAATATAAGAAACTGCATTCCAAACGATCGCCCATAAACACCTTACACAAGTCCGCCTAATCTAAAGAGTCAAGCAACCTCATATCGCTCAACAAAAGCTCAACAAGCCATTCAGAATCAGTGAACCAAGTCACATCCAGCCTTCTTCCGGCTAATCATGGCCATCATCTCAATCCCCACATAAGAAGCGATAATGTGCTCTAACTCATACCGAAAATACCAACGAGCGCCAAATGATCCGAAAGCTCGCGATAAAGAAGACAATGCGTCGGACGCGGCCTATATAGGGGGTCGTCTCGTGGAAGCCACTCGACGCCTCTATAAGCGCCTTCGGGGGGCCGTCGGAGCTCCGCTTGCGCACTATCTCAACCACGCCGTAATCTTAGGGTCGAAGCTATCTTAGGTGTCGAAGGATTAGCACCGGATTCCTCGTATTATGCTGTGCTTTGTATATGCTTCGGTGTGCGGATGGAAGCTCGTAATGAGACGGAGAGTTAACCGCTGAGGTTATGGTCTTGTAATCTGTTTTCACTGTAATACTGACTTTGATTGTTAACGTTAACGAGGAGCAAGGACCAGGTGCTGCACCTGTTTCTTCTGCTTGGCCATGCAATATTGTTGTTCTCGAATTCTGAGGGAAGGCTGGGAGGCTCGGAGTTAGTTTTGATTTTACTAGCTTTTCCATTAAAATTTTAAAAGTATAATAATTAGAAGCAATGCAGATACACTGGCTAAAAATGTGGATAAAATTTAACATATGATGTATGTAACTTGAATAGCTTTATGCAATATATAAATTTATATATAATGAAACAAAATATTCTTTTCCAATATATAATATCAGATTATTTAATAATTTCTGCATTTCTTCGATTTTAAAACAATATATAAACATATTTGCCGCAATACATACAGTATTTTGAATCAAGTGTTCTAGATATAAAATATTATATACTACAACACCCAACGCAGTTCAGATTATCACAAGACCATGAAGCGAGAACAAGTCGCTTAGGTCTCAGGTACACATCTATCGGCATTCTCTAAAAGCGGCCGCGCTGAATGAAGACGGAACAAGACCCGCAAGAAAAAAAACCGTCGACTCTTACAAAGCGGCATTAGCGCTGCAGCCCCGCTCATTTCACCTCCATAAGAATCCATCCTCGCGCGCGCGCCCTACGGACAATAAACTTCTCTCAATACTCAGCGCTTATCGCGTACATATACGCGCGCATTCGCGGCCGCTTAAATATCTCCCCCCGACGACTCTTTTACAAGCCGCGAGCGCAGTCTTTATACATAAGCCCTTTGGCAAGTCCTATAAGAAGAATACGCGCAGAGCCACGTGGAGCCGGGGGATCTTCGCTCACAATGGCTGACTTCTCCGCGCCGAGGCAAAAATCAGAAAGCTAGCGCTCGCGAGAGAACTGGGACCGGCGCGCGCTCTCGCTCTGAAAGATGGGGTCGAAAATCACGGTCCCCGCGCTCGCATTACGTATACACGAGGGATGTGCGCGCAGCTGTCAGCGCTGAGCGAGCCGATTGGCTGGCACGAAGCCATCTTGGATTTTTCCGGTCCTGGCTTCTCGTCGGCTCTTTTATTCGGGGGACAATGAGCGAGCGAGCGGAGCGGGGGCAAAAGGTAAAGAGAGGACAGTGCGTGCCATCGCTGTATGGATGGGAGAACGCGCGTGCATGTGGGGTTTTAGAGGAAGGTATTATGCGGCAAACAGAGCGCCAAGAGCGAGCGAGCACGTCGCCGAGTAACTTCAACCGACTTTCGTTTTTCTTCCGGCTCGAAGTCAGATTGCGCCGGGCCGATATTGGGTATATTGTAAGGTAAGAGCTGAATGCAGCTGGAGTTTAATGAAGTCGGGTGTACGCGGATTGTGAAAGTTTGCCGGCGCTGGTTTCCGGATTTTGAGTCAAAGACGTGGATTGTGATTCAATGGACTTTTTTTAGGAGCGAGAGTTAAAACGTTTAAAGTGATTTGGAAAGAATTAAAATTAATGTCTTTCGGAATCTCTTACTGTTTTGTGTATATAAGACTGGATTTCACTGCTTTCACCTTAAAATTTTTTTTATGACAATTTGCATGCGATCTGGGACATTCTTTATTTTTCCTCCCTAGGTGCGTAATATACTAATATTTCAGGAGAGAAATTGCCATAAGTATTAAAAAATTTAAGATACCAACCTATAAATTTTGCCACGCTTTTTTGAAAATTTCATGAAGAAAGTAGTAATCGAATTTTAAAATTTTTCATTCGTTATTGTGATGGTCTGTAATAATAAGATTAAAATAAGAACTTCATAAAATCACCACTACATTTTACAAAACAATAAAAATATTTTCAATCAAATACCAAACCAATATTCAGTATAATATAAATCTTGTCCTTCAGCTTAAATCGTGTTTGACTTTACTACATTTTTCATTACCGCACGTTCATGTAAACGTGAGAAACTTTAAAAAAATCAATTTAAAAAGACTACAGCAAGTTTTCCCTGAAAAGTCAGTCGGCAAACATCAATTTCCACCAAATCTCCAGGGAAAAATTAAATCAGCAAAGTCCCCCTCAAAAACTCATTCGTCCACTCTCTCGAATTAATCCCGCCGACTGACCCATCCGCGATTCCCCGCGCTGCGAAATCTTAAAACTCGCACGTTTCGCACATACACGGCAATCCTTTTCGAGTGTTTGCCCACCCGTTATCCTTCCAAAAAGCATCCCCGTCCCAGCCCCGGCGCCGAAAGAAGACTTGGCATCGGCGTCCGTTATTTGCTCGAAGATCGCTGCGCCGTTGGCAAACAAAACTCCTCGGCTTATTCGCACGTCCTCGCTGTTATCGAAACAAATCCCGGCTACGATGATCCCACGTAATGCGCGGGAGCGCGGCGAGAAAGCCGAGAGCGAGGGGGCGAGGAAGGAGAGAGAAAAAAAAGAGAGGCGCAGAAGGGTTGGCGCAGGAGCCAGCGCGTGCACGAGCGCTGGCCCCGGGATTAGGCGCAATTATCGAAATCGGCGGGTGCGGCCAGACCGCGGGAGCGAAATGTAAGCGAGTGACGTCGAACGGGAGCGCATAGTCAATCGATCCGGCTCTCGTCTCGGCAAACAAGTCGCAAAAATTCAATCTCGCCGCCAGATTACGTGGCTATTCCGCGGAGAGTGGCTCTTCTCCGCAGGTCTGCGGGAGAATCGGTCGATTTCGCGCTGCTGGCTAGCAACTATATATAGGCGGGTGCTGATCAAACAATGGAATATGGAGTTTTGTTTGATATTATAGGTTTGACATTTACGGCTCTCGTCGCGTGAAACTTACCTGTTGTAGTATTTTGAGATCTGATGTAATGAGATATACGACAGAGCAAATATCTTGAATAATGTAACATTTTAAATTAATTTATAATTTAATATTTAATTCAATATTGCAATAAATGAAATTTCAAATTATACGATAATTTACTTTTATTGATTGATCTTTTACTATAAAGTGCTAGAGTTGATTTATCAATTACTTATGAGAGAATTTGTTTTCTTTAAATTGCATGCACTAATTTTACAAACTGTAATATACAAAATATTGAAATGAAATGCGGAACGGAGATATTCTATCTAGAATCTTTTTGCATTTTCTTCATACTGAACGTATAATCGAAAACTACCCAATCTAGAAACTTGCTTCATTTACTTCCGGGAATTTCATAACTTAGTTTAAGCACTTATTTTCAAAAAGTATCACGTAAGTAGGCGTTATATAGTGTATATTTTCTCATGTATCCTTTGAAATCGTAGCATTTATTTTACAAAACGCGTACTTAAACTGTAAGCTTAAAATCGATTTACTTAACGTGCACATAAGGCCGTTCACGTAGCTATCCCTTTAAAACCGCATTTACCGAAATAGACGTATAGTAGGCAACCAGTTAACGAACGTTACGTATAGAATAATCCCATGGTGCTCTCGGATTTGTGCACCTACGGGAAATCCAGTTGTCGGTCGGTAGGCACAAGAAATGTGAGACTACTCGCACGATTACGAAACAGGCGACGCGTTAGACGAGTCCCCACGCCGATCCACACATATGTATATTTCTTATTTATCTTGCTTTTAGGGTCGATCGAGAGTCCTTTTTTGCACGCGCTTCCAACTTCGATTTCCTTTGATGGCAAAACCGCCGATACTTTCTCTCAGTTTTTTCTTTGCCGAACTTTCCACTGACCTATAGCTTTATCGTAACCGTAGAGCTAATCAGAGCATGAGTAATAATTATTTTTACATTAAAATTAAAATTACCAAAAATTAAACTGATTAATTGAGTTGTTATCAAAATTTAGGTTATGGCCTATTTATAGTTAAAACAAAGAATTATTTATTAAAATCCAACTAATTATAATTCGTCTACATTTTTACAGTCGAAAATTTATTGATGGACTATTTGATCAGAAACGTTTTTGAGGTAATATTTTGCATGTGTCTATGAAAAGTGCAGTAATTTTATCTATAAAATATTAAAATGTTTTAACAATAAAGAAAAACTATATAAAAGGTAAATTCTATCAAATTTATAAAATTGAACATAGTTTTTTTCTTGTGAATCGACAGCTGAGGAATCAGATGAGATGATGTTCAATTTTATAAAGTTGATAGAATTCATTTTTCATATAGTTTTTCTTTTTTATGAATCAATAGATGAGAAATCAGATGAGATTTTTTTCAGTAGGGATATAATTTATATCGAAGTTATATTGATTTGTTCATTTTATTTAAAGTCTCTGAAAAATAATTTCATAAACTTACACGAAAATGAAAAAAGTTTATGATTTTGGATTAAAAAATTAACATTTTTTTATGACTTATCTTCAAATCGACTATAAGCAGCATTTGTTGTAGTGCTACTTTTAGTTTTAATTAAAAGGCACTACGAAATTAAAAAATTTGATGTTTTGGATACATCTTAAAATTTCTTCAATTTTCCAATTTTTCTTTTTTCAAAAAATACATTTGAGATGACTTCCAAAATTCACTTTATTTAATATTACAGAATCCACATACATGCATATTCACACTTTCTCACGAACACACAGGGACATTTTATAAATTAGTGCCTTTTTTACTATTACAATGTTTCCCGAAAAAATATTGTAAATACATCGATGTATTCGTTATTGATTTAACGAGCATAAAAAACTAGCAGTTACAATTTTATTGATTTTGGAAAAAATTAATATTAACAAGAAACATATGCAAAGGTTTTTCGGAATATATATTACTTTTAGTAAAACTAAGTCTTTCGAGAAAACAAGAATAGACTGGACTTCGTAACGAATTTTAAATTATTTCTATTAAAAAATAGTTCATCATATTTTTATATTTAATTTAAAATAATTATAAAAATTTTTGTACAATATATTTTAGTTACGTGTAGCAGTTTTTTAAAATTATATTAATTTCAATTTTGTTACAATTGTATCTATATAATAATTATAAAAGCAATTATTTAAGCAATTTTTAATAACAATGAATTTAATAAAGATTTTAAGAAGTTTTTATTTATTTATATTTTCTCATGTCGTTAGTTCTGAACAATTAACCGCATTAGTTAAAAATTTAACAAATTATTCGAAACACGAAATTATGTTATTTATAAGTACTGAAAAATCTTTTTCTTCTACTTATCTCCGTATTATTAAAGAAATAACTAATATATTTCCAACAAGAATTTTAAATAAAAATGATTATATATTAACGCATACTGATCGATTTTTTGAAAACTCAAATAATTTATTAATTCAAAGTTACCAGCACGACGTTTTAAAAGTTGTTTTTATTAATGAGAATTCAGAAAAAACTGTTGTTAACGAATTGTTAGAAAACATTGTATTTTTATATAATTACGTTGATAAAACTACAAAATCTAAATTAATTATTATTATTTCCAATGTATTGAGTAAAATGAATATCTTACAAATTTTTAATTTTGCTTGGCAGCATAAATTTTTATATATTGATATAATTGAAATTTATAATTATATGATAAATAAGAATGATAGTTTCTTATTTCATTGTGAAAGATCGACATTAATAATACACCAATATAACCCTTTTTCTAGTAGCTATAAAAGAACAATATTCTCCAAGACTAATAAATTATTTCTTGGCACATTAAAAAATTTCTATGGTTTTACGCTGGACGTAGGTTTTTTAGAGTATGTAATGTATTGCTACATACAACATAATTATACAACCAATATTTGGAATGCCATGCATGGTTCAGATATTCAAATAATCAAAACTTTGGCAAATATTTTGAAGTTTACTGTAAACGTTAAAGCTGGGTTTTCAGATAATTTGAATTTACAAGCTTTTAATATTACTGTAATTGATGAAAATAACGATAGCCACACGGCTTTCTTTAAAACTATTGACTTGTACATAAATTCATATTATATTAGTTCAGATGATATTTTGATGTCCCAATATGAATTACAAACAGATGTACTTTTCTATCCTTCGCCAGATCATATAATAGTAAAACAGTGTGGCACTTACGAATCAAAAACATCATTTGATGCTTCTGTTGGAATAAGTATTTTTGCAATAGTAATATTTATTATAACAAGTTCGACATTATTGGTTAAATTTGATAAACATGTTTGGACCTTTTATAATGTTTCAAATATTTTGCTTGGTGTGCCAGTTCAATATTTATTTGCCCCGTAAAAGCTCTGAAAGAATTTTTTTTTTAATATTAATTATTATAAACTTTACAGTTTTAACAAAAGTATTAGAACAATTATTAGAGACCTACTTAAAAAGAAAATCTTATTTGAATTTACGAACCTTAGATGATTTAATTGCATCGAAAATAATACCTCATGTGACTAAGGAAACAAGAAATATTGGTCTTGCCGGCAATGACACAATTTTAAAATCCTTAATGTCTAATGCAATTGAAATGAATACTGAAACAGAAGCAGAGCAATGTTTAGCTCTTTTGCTTCAAGATGATACCTATGTGACCGGTTGCAATATTGATTCAATAATTGGTCGTTTTTTAGCTGATACTTTTAAAGATACTGGAAATAACGAGGGGATTATAAATTTTATTGAAGAGCCAGTAGTTGATGTTTGGACATCTATGAGGCACTCCAAAACATCTGCTTATGTAATTAAAGTGTTTCGATACGATTTTACGACGTTTCTTTGAATCAGGACTCTTACAACGTTGGAAACAAGAATATTTAAGAATTTATATTTTACATAAAAAGGAAATCTTCAGACTGATTGAATGGAAACTATCAAAGTCACATTCAAAAAATCACTTTATTGAAGATAAACGTCATTCATCATTTATTTTCGTTTACTTATGTGGATCATTATTTTCCATTTTAATATTTACGCTAGAAATCAAGTGTTTTCGGTTAACAATAATATTAAAAAAAATTAGAAATTCTTTAAAAAATTAAGATTACTTTCATATTACAGAATCTTATAAATTTTTGTTATCTCTCTAGACGCTATCAAATATATTATCAAAACAAAAAAAGTATCAAGCATTCATAAATATTGATTTTACTTCTGGATCGAAAATTGAAAAGTTATAATTTGACCCTGCTAGTGGCGAAAAGTAGTATAGGCACGACACAGCTAAAAACGGTCACTACAGTACATTTATTATACATATCTTTTTGACTTGCCAACTGTTTAAATCAATCCCTTTTCTTTTAAAAAAAATGTGTGTTTGTAAATTAGATTGAATGAAGTAAGTTTAAAGATGCAAGTTTATCTTACACACCTTCTTAATACACCTTCTCCACACGCACGCACACACATACATGTATACTCACACTTTCGCATTAACACACCGATATTTTATAAATTAGTGCCTTTTTTACTATTACATGTTTCCCGAAAAAATATTGTAAATGTATACATCTATGTATTGATTATTGATTTAAAGAACACAAAAACTGGTAGTTACAATTTCATTGATTTTGGAAAAAAATTAGTAGCTACATTTTTAACAAGAAACATATGCTAAGCTTTTTCTGAGTATATATTACTTTCAGTAGTTTTACTTAAGTCTTTCGAGAAAACAAGTTTGTAACAAATTTCAAATTATTTCTATTAAAAAAAAGTTCATCATATTTTTATATTTAATTTTAAAAAATTTATAAAAATTCTTCTACAATATAATTTGGTTACGAGTAGCAGTTTAAAAAAAAATATATTAATTTTAATTTTGTTACAATTTTATCTATATAATAATTGTAAAAACAATTATTTAAGCAATTTTTAATAATAATGAATTTAATGCAGATTTTAAAAAGTTTTTATTTATTTATACTTTCTAATATCGTTAGTGCTGAACAATTAACTAAATTAGTTGAAAATTTAACAAATTATTCAAAACATGAAATTTTGTTAATTATAAATACTGAAAAACCTTTTTCTTCTACTTATCTTCGTATTATTAAAGAAATAACTAATGTATTTCCAACAAGAATTTTAAATAAAAATTATATGTTAACGCACCCTGAACTAGTTTTTAAAAGTACAAATAATTTATTAATTCAAAGTTATCAACAAGATGTTTTAAAAGTTGTTTTTATTAATGAGGATTCAGAAAAAACTGTTATAAACGAATTGTTAAAAAACATTGTATTTTTATATAATTACGCTGACAAAACTACAAAATCAAAATTAATTATTATTATTTCCAGTGTATTGAGTAAGATGAATATCTTACAAATTTTTAACTTTGCTTGGAAACATAAATTTTTATATATTGATATAATAGAAATTTATAAATATAAAAAAAATAAGAATGTTAGTTACTTGTTTCATTATGAAAGATCGATATTAATAATACACCAATATAATCCTTTTTCTAGAAGCTATAAAAGAATAATATTCTCTAAGCCTAATAAATTATTCCTTGATAAGTTAAAGAATTTCTATAGTTTTACGCTGGACGTAGGTTTCATAGACTACTTATCGTATTGCTACATACACCAATCTAATGATACAACCAATATTTGGGATATGATGCATGGTTCAAATGTAGAAGCAATCAAAACTTTGGCAAATGTTTTGAATTTTACTGTAAACGTGAAAGCTGGGTTTTCAGATAACTTGAATTTGCAAGCTTTTAATATTACTTTAATTGATGACAATAATGATAACGACGTTGCTCTCTTTAAAACTATTGACGTGTTCATAAACACATATTTTTCTGGTTCAGATGATATTCTGATGTCCCAATATGAATTACAAGCGGGTGTACTTTTCTATCCTTCGCCAGATCATATAATAGTAAAACAGTATGGCTCTTATGAATCAAAAATATCATTTGATGCTTCTGTTGGAATAAGTATTTTTGCAATAGTAATATTTATTATAATAAGTTCGACATTATTGGTTAAATTTGATAAACATGTTTGGACCTTTTATAATGTTTTAAATATTTTGCTTGGTGTGCCAGTTCAATATTTGCCCCGTAAAAGCTCTGAAAGAATTTTTTTTTTAATATTAATTATTATAAACTTTACAGTTTTAACAAAACTATTAGAACAATTATTAGATTCCTACTTAAGGAGAAAAACTTATTTGAATTTACAAACCTTAGATGATTTAATTGCATCGAAAATAATACCTCATGTGACTAAGGGAACAAGAAATACTGCTCTTGCCGGCAATGACACAATTTTAAAATCCTTACTGTCTAAAGTAATTGTAATGAATACTCAAACAGAAGCAGAGCAATGTTTAGCTCTTTTGCTTCAAGATGATACAAACGTGTCCGGTTGCAATGTTGATCAAATAATTGGTCGTTTTTTAGCTGATACTTTTAAAGATACTGGAACTAACCAGTGGATTATAAGTTTCATTGAAGAGCCCATACTTAATGATTGGAAATCTATGAGATACTCCAAAACATCTCCTTATGTAAAGTGTTTCGATACGATTTTACGACGTTTCTTTGAAGCAGGACTCTTACAACGTTGGGAACAAGAATATTTAAGAATTTATATTTTACATAAAAAGGAAATCTTCAGACTGATCGATTGGAAACTGTCAAAGTCACATTGGAAAAATCACTTTATTGAAGATAAACGTCATTCATCATTTATTTTCGTTTACTTATGTGGATCATTATTTTCCATTTTAATATTTACACTAGAAATCGAGTATTTACGGTTAACAATAATATTAAAAAAAATTAGAAATTCCTTATTTTTAAATTAAATTTAATATGTTGCTTTCCCTTAAGTAATTGATGATTAAGTTATCAATGATTAAGTAATTGATTTTAGTTAATTTTTACAGCTTCTTTAGTGAGTATATCATTAGATGGTTTAACTAATACCTTTTTTGATTGGAAATTTAATTGTAATTGAAACTTAACTGCAACTAATTTGGCTTTTAAATCCTATACACTCATTTAGATTGTATTTAAGATTTTTATAGATGCGCATATCTCTCCTAAGAAATTATTACTTCTAATTATTTTATACCATTGTATTAAGCAATGATTTGTAAGAATCTACTGTAATAGAAACTTTTTAAGCTTTAAATGAAAAACATTACATTTAAAAAAATTAGTTTTAATGTATCACCTTTATTTGAATAAATAAAATTGAGATTCCTGGTACTTATCTTTTAGATTGTTGTTTTCATACCTTTCTTACAAACTTATAATGCTAAGTCTATAATTTTTATTAATTATACTTAAATAACTACGTTTTATTTTGTATAGAGGTACATTGATCTTCTTTAGTATCTCTTATACCATCTCAATTTTCACGTATTCTGGCTGCCCGAGTCATGCCTGAACGACTCTATCCGATGATCTCTTTTGGATCTCTGGTTTTAAATGATTTAGAGAATATAGAAATGAGGAACTGAGGACGAGGTATACATTAATAACGCCAACAGCTCCTTCAGCGACGGACAGATTAAGTTCTTGATATTTGCTAACGACCTGCAGGTGTACGTCAAAGGATCGTGTAGTAACTATATATGGTGGAATTGCGGAGCTAAAACGATTTCAAGATAATAATTATGAGAGTTTTGATTTACTAATGAAATTTACAAAATTGATCAGCCGGCTGTTCGCATGACCCACGAGACATAGATGCGTTTTTAGACACGATCGTGAGCTTCCATGATGTGATTGCTCTAAACTAACTTGGAAACATATTGATTTATTAGCGAAAAAAGTTAATCGGATTAAAAATCCCCTGGAAAAAAATTAATTGTTTAAGATAAAAGACCAGTATAATCATAACGCATAATAAATTTTTCTTGATCTACGATTTACTTAAATAGAAAGCAACGTTATCCTACTGGGCAACAGAGTAAAAAAAATATACTAACCAAACCAATGATAAATCAAATCACCGAAATCAATCAGCGAAGTTACACCCGCTTCCCACCATCATTCAATAAACTCCTCTCGATGCGCCTCTAAAAGCCACCCTTACCCAGGCGCACGCCCCGCCGCGCGATCTTATCTAATTGTGATCATTACACAGGGGCTCGGCCGCTTATCGCGCGACTCGCGACTGCAGCACGCGTTACTCGATCCGTATCTTACTTTCCGCCTCTCTCTCTAGCATCGTCCACATGTACGCACACACATACAGGCAAGCGCCTTTCTCGCGCGACAATAAGCCGAAGAGGGAGGGAGAAAAAGAGTTGCTCGAAAGAGCGACTCTTGGGTTTGGCTTGTTATAACTCCGATAATTATGTTACCAATGCCGACGCCGGGACAAAGGACCCTCGACTGCAGGGCCGCCCAGCGTCACAAATCCCCGCATATACACACGCGCCTCGGGAAAATTTGCTCGTGAACGAAAAGGGTGCGACGGAGCGCAAAGGGGGCAGTGAGATGTGCGTGTGTGTGCAAGAGAAAGAAAGAGAGAGAAGGCTAAGGAGATAATTTGGGCATGTACTAGAGAGCGGTAGAGAGAGAGAGACGCTGTTTTAAGAGAGACAGGGAAGCATATGTGCGAGCAAAAGAAGCGCGGAATTCATATACATGTACGAGCGTGAATGACAGAGAGATAGAGAGGGAGGGAGAGAGAGAGAGAGAGAGAGAGAGAGAGAGAGAGAGAGAGACGGTTGCCTAGTAGTGGTAGTAGGCCAGCTGCCGGTAATCCTCCTTTTGTAATTTGCCTCTCGTGACCCCCTGCCAGTGGCGCGGGCGCGCGTTTCTTTCTCTCTTCGCACATACACACACCCATCTCTCCGTGTGCATGTCGAGCCCAAAAATTTCTGCTCTCGTAAAAGCGAAAGTTTCCCGAGTAAAACGCGCATATCCGGCTAAGTGGAGGCCGGCCGCTCTGCCACCGATCTCGTCAAAGCGATGGGACCAGAGATCCTTATCACGAGCTGCCGTCCAGACGTCTTTATCCGCTTGTGGATGCGCGCACGCGCGCTCTGGTTCCTTTACAAATGTAACGAGGAAGGAGTGACGGCTCTTAAAACTAGCTGATCTTGGAGGATTTTTAGCCGATATTTTTTTGGGTTATTATCGGTTTAGTTGTTCGATTTTCTGAGTCATTGTGAGGAATAGACAAACAGAAGATAGATTTTGGAAGATTCGCAGTGAAATTTATTTCTGTCTCTAGACTGTCTATTATAAAATATCATAAACATTCATTTATCTTTAAATTAAAAAGTGATGATATCTAAAAAATTTGAATGTTCATTAAAAAAAATCTGTGCACACAACTAAAAAACCCTTCATATTTGAACTTTTTCAGAATTAATACTTGCTATCAAAAATAAAAAAAATTTCCTCACGATCATACCTACCCACTCAACGTACAAATTTTTTTCATTGTAAAAAAAAGCGAGAACCTCGACCTTATACACTCCACAGTCGAAGCCAAAGAATAAAAGAATTCCACGTCACCCTACGCCAATGCAGCGAGCGGTTGATGTCAGCGTGGCCGTTCATAGTCTGGATAATAGAGTCCGCGACTTTAATGGACTCGCTAATCCTCTTGCCAGTTTGTCGGAGTAAGGGAACATCGCCCATAATACACGCGTAGGGCGCGCGCACGCAGTCGCATCACTTTGTCAATGCGAGCGAAAAATCCCGGGTCGCTCTCTTTCTCTGTCGTTTTCTCCCCCTCATCGATACATGTTTTCTCCTTCACACTCTTACAAACGCACTCTTCTACTACTGATCGCATGTTTGGCGTTTGCATCCAGCTCGATTATTTTTAAGTAAGTTAAATTATATATTTATTAAAACTTACAAATTGAAAGGGGCATGTGCCAAGTGAAATTATTACTTTTTAGATGATGTTACTTCAAATGGCAAGTAATGAAGGCTTTTTTAAATTGTTTCTTCTTTATCTAATTTAGAAGTTGAAAATAAATCTGTAAGATTCTTGAGAAGGAAGAAAAACATTTCATTGTAAATCAATAATTTATAATTTAAGTAGGTTTTGTTTGTGTTAACATTTCAATTAACACTTAATTTTCTTTAAACATCTTTATATAATATTCTTAAAATAAGTAACTTAAGTAAGGAGCACTCTGAATCACCGGTAATATACCATTTTGTCAGTAAAAAATCCTAATATAAATCTTAAAATCCTTCTACCTAAATTCTGCTGAAATAAATTTTTGAAATATCTTTTTAGAGTAACATTTTAGCTAAAAGGATAATATTTTCAAACAAAAACATTCGAAACCATATTCCCTTCGAATCCCAACAAAATTAATTCAACTGAATTCATCTTACTCCCCAAAGTTAAAATCTATCCACCACGATAACTTCACCTTCTCCTCCACATCGCCTTCAGCACACCATCTCTCCGCCCTACACCCACCTCTGCCTCTATTCCACCGATGAAAAGATGACTGCGGCTTCCATTCATCGCTCGTGCACCCATCAAAGCATCCAGCCAAAACTGACGTGCAATTTCACGTGTGTTCATCTTCCTCACTCGCTTATTTACCGGGTTAAACACGTCCGTGCACACACAGATGAGCGCGACAACAGGCGCGAGGGGGCCGTACCTTTTAAAGACACGAGGGAGAAAGAGAGAGCGAGAATTAGGAGAAGGGGAGGTGGGCAAGCCGAGTGCGAGAGAGAGAAAGATACGCCCCTTGTGTGCAACCACCGGTGCGATGATACCTTGATTTCTCGAGTGACATATTAAGCACCCTCTCACCCCCTACCTTAGAGCAGCGCGCGAGCGACATTACACGCCGGGCACAGCGGAGATTATAGGCGCGCAGCTGCGCCTGGCGCGCCGTGTCTTATGCACCCGGGGATGGACGACTTTGTTTGACACATCGGCTGAAAGTAGATTGAAAGAGAGAGAGAGAGAAGGAGAGAGAGAGAGCGAGTCTTATGGGTGCCCTGTCTCGGGGCGGACTAATTTTGTTGACAGGCTGTTGCGGATTGTTCGTGTATCGCGCGGATGAATTTTAATGTGGACTCTTTTGCGGACCGCGAGGTTTGATGGATGTCGTTGAGGGTGGGGAGTAACATTGGTTGACAATCGTTTTATAATCGAACGTTTTTTTTATTTCTACTAAATTACTTTCGATGTTTGGTCGTTCTATACTTGTCATGTAGCAAACATAGTCGTGTTTAAGACATGGTTTTGTTTATAATTTTAGGTACACGCTGATGATGTGTTGGAGTGCGTGCAAAGGATGATAATTTTTATTTTCCTGTGCTGAGAAGAAGTAAACAGGAATCATTTTGAACTGTGTGATTTTTAGTCGGTGGGGCTGGGTGTTTGAAGCTTTGTTAAACTGCGTATGCTCTCAACCTGAAAGCAGAAAGATTTTGTTAGTTAATATATCGGTGCAGATAGATCAT
>JAPYZA010003472.1:0-16228 GCA_030522685.1 Eupelmus azureus | reverse complement strand
CATTTAATAAAACTAATAAAGCATCAATCTTCCAAACTGATCCTCCCATGAAATGCAAACCTTTCCCAAACCTCTCCCAAAGACGCTCCCTCATTCTGCCCAGCCTGCATAGGCTTCAAATCTTCCCGCGCCGAAGCACGCTCGCGAAAAGTTGGTAAAATTTCGCAAGTTTTTATACGGCAATTAAGAGAGAGCGCGTGAAAAACTTTTCCCTCTACGTGAGAACGCGCGAATTGTTTTCACATTGCATTCTATCCGCGCGGCGGATGAGGGCCGGGCGAGAAAACTCCGCGCATAACAATTTCAATCGAATCTCGAAATGCCACATGCACGTCTCGAGCGCGAAGTTTCGGCGGAGGCACACGTGACCGCGGTACACAGGGAGAGAGAGAGTGAGCGCTTTTTCGCGAGCCGCGCCAGCCGCGAAGTTACCTCGTAACTCCTGCCGGCTCATTACGTCTTCCGCGCGCGCGAGAGTTCTCAGAGGGAGAGAGAAAGAGAGTCCAAAGATAAATGGAACGTGAAAGTTTCGAGCATTCTCCTTTTTTTGCGCATTTAAGAACTGGGAAGATGGTACGTTGATGGTGCGTATTGCTCGATGCATAATTTACAATTGCGGTGAAGTATTGAACTGCTTGAATTTTAGGGAATATAAGCAATGGTTATAAGTTGGGTCGTGGTAAAAAAGTTGTCCCATTTTAGGGAGGTTTGAAGAAAACGTTGGAACGATTATTACAGTAATAATTTACGTGTAAGTAGTCCAATAGGAGATTTAAGAGGGCCTTTTTTGTTTTCTTCGCAAGAAAATTCTGGCCCACGGCCACTGGGGCGGCGAATAAAATATCTCGGTATACGCGCTCGCGTATAAAACCATACAAGACTTCCGGGGGCAAATGCGACAAATAAATAAGGGACAAGAAAGTAGCGCGCGTGCTCTTTAAATATTGCGAACTTGGATTTTTACTGTCTGCAAGGAGCGGAAGCCGTGTAACTCGATAGAAGATGATTTTTCTCTCTCTCTCACCTAGAGTAAATCAAGTTTCAAGCGCGCGGTCGTCAAGCCGGCGATTCAGAGCACAGAGCGACTCGCAATTCGAAGTTACTTCTCGGAAAATAGGTGGCTATTATTTCAAAGTACTGAGTAGTGCTCGTAAGTTTCTGCCTCCTCGCTCGCTCCGTCATAAATCGATAAACATAAAAATAGAAGAAAAACAAAACAATAAAAAATAACGTTCGTGCGTCATATAGCTTAAAATTTTTAGCAGTTTAAAAAATTCACGGCCACTTTGGCAGAGGCTCGAAAAATTCTGCTTTTAATCGATTGATTCGACGGCTGCGCATCCTGCTCTCTGAAAACACGTACACCGAAAATCTCGGGGGCCGTTAAAAAGCGTGTACACACGCTCGTAAAGCCGTAGTGCAGCAGTCGTATAGCGGAATTGCAGGATCGATTTTCGACGCTTTCTCGAAACACGCGCGCTCGCACACAAAGCGAGAGAGAAAGAGAGAGACGCCAATGACATTCTCGCAGAGCGGAGAAAGGAAGCGGAGAAAAGGAGCCGAGCTTTCACGGATAAAACAATCCATTCTGCGCCGGGCCGCCGGCCTCTACTCGCGTCATTTATATACGATTTTTCTTGTAATCGCCAACATCCATTTACGAAGGGGTGGGCAACGCCACCTCCTTCAACTTCTCGTTAGCTCGCCTTTTCTCTTGCTCGCTCTTTCTCTCTGGTTCTCCGGTGTCGCGCTGCGCCTCTTTTCTTTCTCGCGCGCCGGCTATTGATTTACGAGGGCTATTTGCAAGATCACGCCGTGCGCGTTAAAACTTTCTACAACTGCGCGCGCCTCGCTCGCACACAGCCCCCCGGCCCATTACTCCTCTGCCGGAGGGACTGCTCAGCGTCGCTTAAGAATTTTTCGGCGGATTCCCTCTCGGGCCGGACGCTACGGCACGCCCCGTCTTTTCTCTATTACGGCCTATCTTATGCTACTTTGCGCCTGCGACGACAAGTGGAATGCAAAAATCCCTGATATGTTATGCGGTTCGATGACTTTTTGAATGGAAATTAGAGCCGCGTGTGGAGATATTGCTTCAATTTTTTAGCTACCTTATCGATAGCGTTTGTATTATTTTAATACAAGAAAATTACATTTTATTTTCATCCGTTCTTTAAGCTTACTCGTCTTTCAAATATTGATTATACAAACATCGCTAAGTTGGAAAGAATTTTCTTGTATATAATTGAAATTCGCTAACGGCGGAAGATTGATCAACTTCGGAATTATAAATGACTGAGAACCATAATAATCAACTTTCAAATTATAAATGACTGAGAACCATAATAAATCTGGCTTAAAATCAACTTGAATTTTGTACGAAATTTTTGTTGATTTTCAACTTCTACTTTGCTTGCAATTTGCATTTTATCTTTCAGCATTTAAAATTTTCACGTTCAAATAATATTAAAGTTCAAACATTGTATTAAAGTTCATATACCATATTCGGTAAATAATGAGTTCAAATTGATGCTTTTAATGTCAAACGGAAAGAAAATGTAATATCTACATTTGACGTACTCTAAAAAAATTATTTAGATGGGACTTATCAATCGAATACAATGATGAAATGAGGAAACCAGAGCCCATTTTGGAAATGCGTGGTGTAGGTAGCAACTAATCCAAGATGAATGTTAAGGAGTTGAGGAGACTTTGTTAAGCTGGCAGTATCACCAGCAGAAATTCGATTCGAAACTAATCAGCTTTACCGAAGACTCGTTCAAGAGTTTACACCCTCCGCTGCCGTCGCTGAAGGAAACTGAAATACCACATGGCATTGTTAAAGGATCCTATATACTCCATCAACAATTGTTAAGATTATACATACAACATACATATAACTAACATTATTTGTAAAATTTTAATTTACACGCTTATCCAACTATTAAAAGCAATATCCGAGATTAGGTTAGGTTCCATTTAGTAAGTTTTCGTGAGTTTACAAATTATGCTTTTATAGTTTCCAAAGTTATTAAATTCTTTTACGTTTCCATCTTTCTTTGTACCCAGCAAAATGGTAGAAAATTACGTAAGTAAAATAATTTTAAAAACTAAAAGTGCGATTTGTAAATTTATGGGAAAAAATATCTTAATTTTAAGTTTAGATATTAAAATGAGTTAAAAAAATAATAATATCAATAATCATTGTTAAGTATTTTATTAAAACGAAAAAAAGTATGCTATTAAATCATTAGCACTAAGCTTTCTGAATGAAATTTTATGTAGTATCAAATTGAAATAAACCATCATCAAAATAGTTTATAAAATGTGGAAAAAGTGTAAAAAATGATTTCTGTTCATTTTTATCTTAAAAAAACTAAAGTAAATTAATTGGCTCCAAAATTTCATTTAGTTTGATTTTTTTAGGCTGATCCATCTGGAAATATGTGAATTATTTTGTCGGTTACCATTTAATATATGAAAACCCAACTGAAGTTTATAGAAGATTAAATTCTGTTATTGTTAAATATTTTTCATTGCAATACTGTTTAAATTAGTTTACGGCAAGTGCTACAAATCTGAAGTTAAGGGCATTAAGAGAGAGACAGTGAGAAGGGGGGGGGGCGAGAGTAAAACTCGTCGACACGGGAATCTCATTTAATTTCATTTTAACAGACGGACAGTTTAACTTTGTGCCTCTTGCGCGAAGAAACATCTTCACGACAAGAAACGCACGACTAACATGGCGGGCCAGGCAAAACTCTAAGGCCACTTGGGCGCATGAATTTCATTATAGCCTTTCGGGCATTGCCGCACGTTTTTTGCTCCAGTAACTCTTTTATTAGCGCGAGTTTAGCTGAGCGTAACTTAAAAAGAATAGTAGTAACAGTTCATTTCCGGTGCGCACCCGAGAATTTTCATCTAAAATGAATTCCCCGTTCGGTTTATAAAGGGTGCCAGAGAGTGGAGGCCTGGTTGTTTTATTTTAGGTACTCTAAAGTGCAGTTTATGAGCGCTGAGCTTTTTTGTCGCTCTTTTCGGTAATGCTTGATGCAGTTTGCTAATTTTTAATTCACTCGGCTTTTTTGAATCTATAAATTCCGTGAACTCGGACTTTGTCATTATAATTTTTTGATTATTTTTTATTTAAAAAATTTTGATGTTTATAATATTTTTTGTTCCCTTCAAAACTAAATTATTGGTAACAACATAAAATAATGTAATAGCACATAAAATAAAACATTAAAAGTACACGTATTATGTGTTTTACGTTTTGTTTTTGTTGTGTTTTTTTTATTTGCTATACGCTAGTAAAATGTTTAGTATTCTAGATATACTGAAAATGGCACGTAAGTTGACACTCTTTTTAGGGATACTAAAACAGTCACAGCATCTTGAGCAGAAAAGAAAATCACGTGTATAGAAATTTTACAAACCTTGTAATTTTTTATGAAGTACGTTTTGTACTTGGTATACTAAATGTCTTATTTCGAGTCGTAATAATAAAAACATAAAACCGTTTTATATTCCTGAGTAATAATAAGAGAACGTTACAAATAAAATATATTTAGAAAACCTTTTTTACTACATATAAGCCGCCAAATGACTTTAAAAAAATCAACAAAAATTTACAAACAATTTCGTTTCATAAGATGTATTTGTAAGCATTAAACATTCCGACAATAGCGTACATTTGTAACCGACGCTGAGCAGCGTAAGAAGCTGAATGGTGCGGGCATACAAGAAAGTGATTTAAGCAAAATCTTGGGGGGTAAAGTGTGGATATTGAGGTTGTATTACTCATGTCCTGCGGTTTGCAATGCGCTTGGCCTGCCTCTCCGTCTGGAGGGCAAGGAAACATCGCTTGTAGAGGTCCAGAAGGTTCTCACGTAAACGAAGCATGCGGTTTCCGAGGACTAAAGACCATCATATGCTATACGGAGGGCTTTCTTCTTGCAGATTTAGAGGCTGAAATTTTTGCGAATAATTATTGCATGAATAAGTAATTTTAGAATTTTATCACGTAATGAGCTGTACTAAAATAGATACTCTGAATAAGCTTTGTTGGTAATAATTTATGATATGACTAAAAACACAATAACAGCCATTAAACTAAAATAGTTGTCAGATGAGAGGCAGCAGGTAATTGACTGTTCAGATGTAATTTAATGCATAGCAGATAATAGGGGCGTAATGTGTACGTCAAGACCGTTATCAGTGATAATCAGTGTAGGTATTCAACTGGATTGGTACCGCCTCTGACAGAGAAGGAGACAACACCCCCTTTGAAATTGAACCCTTCCAAGTTTATGACAAAATGACGCTCGTAATGCCTCGCGCAAATAATTAACATAGAGACTATCAACTCAGTATTGGCCTAATCATCCTGTTTCTAAAGTTTTAGCAAATAAATTAACTTAATTGGCGCTTCCATTTAATTGAATATACTCGATAAAAGATGTATGCAAAGAATAACAACGAAGCT
Organism: Eupelmus azureus; assembly: GCA_030522685.1. Taxonomy (NCBI): domain Eukaryota; kingdom Metazoa; phylum Arthropoda; class Insecta; order Hymenoptera; family Eupelmidae; genus Eupelmus; species Eupelmus azureus. The sequence goes on along the minus strand of JAPYZA010003472.1, from coordinate 10,743 downwards.
TTAGTATTCCATTTGGCTGGATAATTATTTGGATTGTATCACATTATGCAAAGTCTGTAATAGCGAATAAGTAATGGCAGGAAGCTTATTTTAAGAGCTACTGTTGATTAGTTAGAAAAATAAAAAATGTGCTTACTTTTAAATTACAAAAAAAAATACTCTTACCTTTCGACCATTCTACAAATCGTCGCATTAATTATTACCCAATACAAGTGTTTAATCGAATAAAAAATAAAAAAAAAGCCACGTTCCACGCAGCAGCCAGCTACCTAAAATATTAGAAAAAACAGAGCGAGAAAGCGCAGATCCCCAGCCTCCCAAACAGCAGAGCTAATAGAATGGACGCGATGCCGAGTGCCCGCAGCGGGCTGGGGAATTAGCGCGAGTGTTCTGGCGTGTTCTCCTCGGAGGCGCCGTACGTCTGCCTTTACATCTATACGTCTACCAATACGCTCAGCCTGGGCCTGGGCTTGCGCGCGGCTGGATCAATCGAATTTCCAATGCCAGCCGGAAAGCCTTGATGACGACCGGTTTACACCGTGCGCTCGCGCGCGGAACCCGCGGCTTCATCAATCCGAGCCATCCATCCCTTGCCCCCTCTCTCTCTCTCTCTCTCTCCTACATGTATATGTATAGAGGCTTGCGCGCGCGCGCGAGCTATCTACTAGGGGGGACCATATCGATTTCCCCGAGCAATGCCTGCCCGAACAATCGGACTTAACGTAAGTGCGCGATGGGCCCTTCCTCTCATCTCAATATTAACCCAAGTGTAAATTCTATACAGCTGAGCGCCCGGCTACGGCTGCGCGCGGCGAGTCTTGGACGGAGCTTGATGCGATCTGCGAGATATGGATTGTGCGCGCGTGCAATAGCCGCTCGAAACGGTTTATTGGCTATATAAACCAGCGCTGCGATCTTGCGGTCCTTTTTGCACTGCACAGCAGCGGCGCGGCTGGGCCGCTGCTGTAGCGTTTATCGGGCGCGCGAGGCGCTGTCGCCACTCTGACGCCTCGAATACCTCTGTGATATACGGCGCTGTTCGAATGATGCGTTTATGATCGGAATTTCGGAGGCTTTTATTCGCGCTTTTTATCTTTTTTTTCCAATTTGCCCTGAATGATATTTTTTAAATTCACTCCCGCGGCTAATTGATACATCGATGAAATAAGAGCTAATGTAATTTTCAATTTTCTCAGGAGCCGCGCGCTCTCGCGAAATTCTCGGCCTGCTAATTTATAGCCTTTTAGTTTCAATTTTCCACTGTTAATAAAATTACAGCGGCCACTAGCGATTCCGAGCATGCGAACGGCTCATTTAAAATTCTCATCCACAGCAACGGTCCTCCAGTGACCTGTAAAAGCCAAGCGTTCTGGCTTTTCCACGTTTTTGCCAATCTCTCATTGATCCATTCACGCGTGCTGCCCATAGGTGCGCGAAAAATCAAATCTACATTATCAAATATCCCTGAAACTGCAGGTCTGTTCGTCCGCGTGCTCGCGTTGCAAGGCTTTTAGTAAATCATAACTGATAGTGGCATTCTCGTGTTGACCAATGGCTGGCACGTACTTTCGTTCGATTAGTCAAATAACAATCCGCGCGCACGATTTCGATCTCTGCTCTTGTCAGAACTTACAATGGGAAACATCGCCCCGCGCTATATTTGTACATGACGCAATATCATGCACACAGCCCAAAGAGACTTAGATACTGAAATGACGTTGGTTTATTTGCACCCTAAAATTTAAAGCAAAATGACTTTTTGCATGCCGTGCACGACGAGAAAATAATTTATCGGCAAAATAAAAAAAGAAGCGGTGAATGAATCTAACAAATGATTGCCAGTACGTTGAGAGTAGCCGTGCGATTTTTAACTGTGGCCCGGCGCATTCCACACACGCACCAACACTCCCGCACGCACACGCGCGTACAATAGCTGGGACTGTTGACTGGACGGGTGGATTTGCCGAACAATGACTCGTCGACGAACGGAAATAGCATTACGAGCGCGGCCGGTGAGTGACTTCGCGCGGCTCGGGCCGCGCCAATCGCTTAATTTCCCGCGGCTGTCGCGCCGCTATTCTGGAGCTCGCGTGGCCCCCGCTATCTCGCTTGTCCCTCTGCTGCCCCCTGTACAGAGCTGCGCACCACTGCCGGGAATCCGAAATTTACTGCTCAACTTTTTTAATCGCGCCACTCCGACAAGCGTGTTTACATCTGGTTTTTGGGTTAGGGGGTGTCTAAGTGCACTGGGCTTGTGAGAATCATTGAAAAACAATTGTGCAGTTACTTTTAATTTAATGAGAAAGTCTAAAGATAAAGTAGAAATAAAGGCAGAGTTCATTATTTTACTAGTTTTTCACGTACTGCAGACTTAATTGGATTGATTAATAAATAATATGATAATATGATGAAGATGCTTAATTCGTGAACGTAATCGTGGAGCTGGTGACTAAATGAAGCAAAATATAATTGTGTTAGGTAACGGATCAAGATTCTCGGAGGAGGGTTGAAATAAATACGATTAAGCTTTATTTTACCTTTTTTAGCAGTTTATTTATTTATAGGTGTGTTTTTTACTCGTCAAATGAAAACTGAACTAAGGAAACCTCTAACCTTTAAGGAGTGCCAGACAACGAATATCTCTTCTCGCTTATGAAAAGTAATACACTTTTCCATGGGCTTCATAATTTAACGAACTGTTTCTCTCTATGATATGATAAAGCGAGATATCTATGAAGTTTTCAATTTTCACAGCTTTGTCTTGCAACCTGAAGAACCCAGGTTGATGTTTGTCTACCTGCTCGATGCAAATTGCATTTATAATACATATTGCAATATTAGAGAATTCTTAGATCCTTATAGATTGGCATTTGGGATTCTAGGCCACAGGCGTACCTGTGCACTATGAAACTTAGCCTGCAAACTTGGAATGCCTTTTTTCATTTGTAGAATATATTAGCGTGTTAATTGAAATTTTAATATAATTTGACTGCACCATTTATTAGTTCTCATTTACATTTTTAATAAACTTTTGTTTTATTTTACAAAAAATGCACTGTTTCTATCAGTAACATTATTTATTTTATCAATAAAAGCTTGTTATTAATTTAAGCAATAAAATGATTAATTTAATAAAATTATATAAAAAATCGCGGACATGTAATCCAATATGGTGGTACCTTAATTCTCCAGCTTTCATTAGTAATATATTACCATATCTATCAGAGTAAATGCATATCATTTTTACTAAAGGAGTGAATTTTCATTTTTAATTAACCCTTTATATTTGATTAAAAATAAGCTTTAACATTTCTCCGATATTAAATATGTAACGTATATGTCACACACTTCATTGTTCCAAAATAAGATTCTTCTTGCATTCAAAATAAAATAATTCAGACATTATTGAAAGAACATTTTGCTACACTGCCGTTTAAGACCCATCCAGACAGTGAAATTCTTTATAATTTCATGAATTATATCTTCAGCCTTCAATTTTATTAAAAATAATTCCAACATTAATTATTGAAGTGCAACTTGATGAGTAACAAACAAAAGACAGAGAATCAAACATAAAATAATCATATAATTTAAGAGCTTCTCCCAAGTATTTTATCACAGCAGAGTCACTTCAAAGCGAACAAAAGGCCGAATTTTCATTTAGGTAAACGTCGCGGCGCTGTAGGCGAACTCTATCCTCCAGGCCATCTTCCACACGTACATCCTTGTACACGGCCCGGTACAAGTGCCAGCGTCGTACGTCTCATGGGCGTTTATCCTTTTGTTCTTCTTTTGCGCCGGCGACGACGTAGCTGTGCGGCGGCCGACGAACTAAGTACGAGAGAATCGAGCTTGAAAAGCCCCGAAGAAAGAAGCACACAGCGGGAGGGGGAGGTGGGTGAGTCGGCCGGTGGCTGCATCGCGAAGAAATGCAGGCCACGTTCCACGGCGTGGAGAAGAAAATAAGAAATGTTGAAGACCAGCTCGAGTTTCGCCGAAGCATCGCGCGCGCTGCCGAGCCATGATACCCCTTGCATAGTGAAACTCTTTCATTCGTTCTTCCTTCCCTCTTAGGCCAGATCATCCTTCTCTCGGCGCGGGTTTCGCTCCCGCTCTCTCTCTCTCTCTCCGTTACTTTTTTTAGTTTTTGTCAAAGGTTAAAAGTTTCTCCTCGGCTCGCTCGAGTTATATTCTTGGCGTTCCTGCTTTCTGAATGCGCTGCCAGTCCGAGCCGACTTAAGCGCTTATCAAATGCACCGATCAGCTATACAGATTTCGTTGAAAGGAGCTTTGTTAGGAATGCGATTTCAAGTATCTTGTTAATTTAAGTAAACCTGTTATTAAACTCAAAGAAGAATAGCTCTGCGCTCAAAGTTGGATAATTAATGAGATCAGAATTTGAAAGTATAATTAAAAGTAGCTCCGCGAGAGAACTAATAGAGAACGAGGAAACAGCAACTCGAAGAAATCATGAAGATTTCAATAGAGAGAGAACCGAGACGCGAGGGCAGAAACGAAAAAGCAGTGCAATAAAAAAAGATTGCGAAAGACCGCAGGAGCCGGAAAATAAAGTGCGAAGCTTTTACGCGAGAATGTAATTTAGATATATCCCCTCTTGCGCACTCTGAGCATAAAAGCCAGCGGCGTGTCAGTCCCCGCGGGCAGGCGAAACCGAGGCGGCCAAGTTTTTCGTCCGCGGTAATCCAGCCGCGCGCGGCACCCAGCGAAAAGGCCAGTCCCCCCCCACCCCCATACGCATATATATACATTCGCGCGCCGCGCGAGTAACAAAATATCGCACGGTTTTGCAAATGCCGCTCTACCCCCGTGACAATGGCTTCTTTGTGGTGGTTTTGTTGCTTTAACAACTCGCCGAAACTTTCCTGTCGGGCTCGCGAGCGCGGCCGCTCTCTCGTTAGAGGGTAGGCGAGGGCTAGAGCTTTTCTCTATACAGCGCGGAAAACACTCCGCTTTGAATTAAAGCCCGCCCGTCGGGCAAACGCAAGCGCGCACCGCACCCTGGATTTTCGAGCTCTCAGCAAAAGGTGAATATTAGTTTAGCCTAGGGCCAAGCTACTTCGGCCCGCGAGCTTCATTGGCGTGTTTCAGACTTCGGCAGACGGGCTATACTGGCTTGATTTAGAGGCGAATTTCAAGAGGCTTCGCGCTGCCCAAGCGCCTCCATAAATTTACAGGCTATTTAGCGGCTGTTTAGTGCACATTGCGCCAATGTTATTAAGCTTAGCCAGCGCTTTTGTCTCTGGGTGCTGCTGAATTTTCTGTTATGTTGCTCATTTATAGCCATTCATCGCTTCAATTTTCATTCACATTTTAATACTAAATTATCTTATTTTTCCTACTGAATAAAGTATATTATGTTGATAAAATCGAATGAAGTGCTCTCCTCCTTAAAAATCAATCCTTTCTCATCTCGGAAAATTCTCGTATGAGAATTGTGGTTTTATGATTTAGAATAAAATTTCGCTTGGATTCACCGCTGGATTTCATAAAACGAGAAATAAAAATTCTAAATCGCTGAAAAATATATCCTTTTTATCTCTTTTTTTTTACCGAGGTGTTGGATTTGACAAAATAAAATGTCATGTTACAGAAAAATTTGTTCTGGAATTATTTGAATATATCATTTCCTGAAAAATTTACCGGCATCACAGCTTTTCGATTTAAAAGCTTTTTTCAATAAAGTTCTTTCGTCGTCAGATTACTACAATATTGAAAATCAAATTTTATATAAGAGAACACTATTTTCAAAAATTTTATCAAATTCAGCTAATAGTATAATTGTTTATTTATTTATTGAAATCTCAAAATTCCATTTTAATAAACTTTTTAAAATGGAATTTGTTGAATTTTGAGTGAGTCATAACAAGAAGCTTTAAAAAATAAATTATTGTTTTCGATGTAGAATAGTATTGAAACTATTTAAAACCCGATGCTGGTATCTTAAAATTGAAAAACAAAATATAATAAAATGTAAAATAGGTTCTAAAAATTCAACTGGAATTTCCATTAAGAAATAACTTTATACAAAGCTATCTATTAAAAATTCCGCTAGTTTGAAAACTCCGGTAAGCGCTAATTCTTAAAGAAACAAAGAACATAGTTACGTATAATAATTGCAGCAAAAGTAACATTTTAGAAATAATAATTTTAGAAATACTTGCGCGTTATCATCAGAGCTTGATTTTCGCAACGCAATTCCCGCATTCTCATAACTTCTTCTATGAGCAGTATCCCGCAGTGCAATTGTGAAAATGGCGCGTGGAGCGGGATCTAATTACACGCGTCATCCGGTTAACGATACGAGGACGACTCGAAATAAAATATGTAAATAAACATCGGCAGCTTGGAAGTAGCGTAAGTATTAATGCAATTAGAGGGATATTCCGCATTTAATTTATCTCCGAGTAAGATTTTTTCTTTGAATTAAATTAATGATATTTTTATCGATTTCTGGAATAAAAATCAATAGCAAATAACAAATCCCACTTCAAAGCTACTCAGGCCGAGCAAAATTGGAAATGGCCACACAATAATTCTCTATTATAGGTGACTGATACGACTGATCAAAAGACTCTCGCACTCGGCCGACACAAGCACAAGCGGATTATCGTCAATCGGCGCGGCCGTACTAGAATCATACGGCTGCAGAGAAAGTTTTGCGCGGATCATTGATTCGGCCGCACAAAACCCGCGCTCGCCTATTAATTTTTTTAACAAATTAATCAGACGTTATTAATTAATTGGCTTCGGATGGGCCAAGCGAGCTTATTCATTCGCGCCAAAGCCCTATGCGTAGCCTACAAAAGCCCCGCTTCGTGAATTATCCTCGAGCGAATATATTAATTAACCCAGCCTGGCAGAGCGTTGCTGCGATAGTACAGCAACTCGCTCTCTCTCTCTCTACCCTCTCTCACCCCTTCCCACCTCTCTCTCTCTCGTTTCGGCACCTACCTCACACTAATCCAGTTTGGCGAAGTAGCTGTAGTAATACTCAAAGAGGGCACGCGTTTATCTGCTTTCTGAGAGAGCGGGGGGATAACTATAAAAAGGCGCCTCGATGCACCTTTATCGGCCAAAGATTTCTGCGCTTAAAGGGCCGCTGACGATTTTCACACGAGAGAGAGAGAGTGAGTATAGGTGACGGCGTCAGCCTCTTTTACGCCGCGCGCGCGCGGATCAAGGGCCTCAAAGTCAGGGGCGGAGGTGCTTCCTCGAGAATGGGGCTCTCGATCGGCCTGAATAAGCAAGCACTTTGCGCTTGAGGGAGCGATATCGATTCTTTGCCGAGATGCGCTCTCGATGGACGCAGCCAGAGGAGATGCGATTATTATCGAAGAGGGGGGGGGGTGACTTTGTTGGAGTTGCGTTTGCTTTGCGGATCTTAATCGGCAGTTTATGGCCAGTGTGTTTTGCTGATACTGGCCTGTTTTTAGCAGAAACTTTTATTTCTCTCTGCTGTCTGGCGAAATATTGACTTTTTTTATTTAAGTAGAACAAACTGGGTTTGGTAAGACGCGAGCGCGGTTAATTATTCTTTCGACCTAGATTTTTGCTTTCTATTAGTATTTTTTAATAACTATAATATCATTGCCCAATAAGTTTTACAATTTTCCGTACTCAAGCTACTGTCCAATTAAGAATTAAAACATCATCTGATCGTCGGAATAAATCAAATCCCCTAGAACCGTAAAACGATAATAAGCGCCAACTAACGCCATGCGCATTCCCCGTCCTTCTGCTCTCTAGAAATTCACAGAATCGTGTAAATTATTACCTCGTTAAATCGACTCGCGACTTGTTTGACTCGCTCTAATCCCGGACTGTTAAAGTTGCAAAAGAAATGGCATCGGGCGGTTAATGAATCTAGTTAGCTGATGACGGAAAAGAGAGAAGGCAGCAATAAAAATAATAATAATAATAATTTACGAGCGGCAAGCTCTCCCGGGTCTATACTAGCGATCAACTCGTACTCTTTCTCCATCTCTCTCAGTCTCTTTCTTTCTCTGTGTGTTTCCGGCGCGCAGTGCGGTCGGGGGGCTGACTATGGCGTCGCTCGGAAAACGGAAGAGAAAGCTGCCGGTAGGGGCAAAAAGACACCGAGAGAAAGGAGTAACGACGCGAAATCACGCCTAGCCATCGTTTTCCTTCGCGTTCTTCCAATGGGGGGATCTTAAGTTACAACTGTCCGCACGTAGGAAGACGGTGGTGAGAGAAAGAGTGGATGGGAGAGGTGGGGGACGCTGGGCTTGAGCAAAAAATCAAGCGCGAAAAATATCTATATACGCACGCACGCCGGAAGGAAGCGGGGATAAAACGGAAGAAAGCTCCGCTGGAGCCATGGTCTTTTATATATAATCTTCAGATGTTATTAGACGTGAGATAGGAGGAGTCGAGCGCGAGAAAACTAGTTAGACGCGGATTTTAATAGTTCGACGAGCGCTCGGAGCGCCGTTCCTTTTACTTTGCGCCTGGCGAAAGGAAAATTGGTAGAGCTCCGCCCGGAGAGCGCAGCTGTTCCCGAATCTGTTATATACATCTATAGTTGAAGCGCAAATATTTTTGCCCCAATTAGAGGGCGAAAAAGGCCGGAAGCGCGCGCGCGCGAGCCTCGTTAATGCAGAAAAAAGAATTGACGAAAAACAGAGGAAGAAAGAGGGGAATGAAAAAGTAAAAGGCGGGTCGGGAGAGCCGTGCAAAAAGGAGGCAGCTCGGGCGTGCGCGCATTAGTCGTCAGTTTGAATGCGAAATCAGCGAACGAGTCGTGGCGTGCCTTCGAGCACTTAATCCGCTGCTGAGCGCGCGCGCGCGCGCGCCTGCAAACAGGAGCAAAACGAGGGACAGCCGAAGAAAGAGGCAGAGAGGAGAGCCGAGGCAGAATGAAATATTTTTCTATATACACGGAACAGGGCCGCCTAATCACAGCCGCTATTATTCATCCGGCCGCATCGTCCTGCGCGTCCCGTTACCTCATCTCTTCCGCTTGCTTCCTCTCTCCCTCTGGAAATGCCCCACCCACGCCGCTCCTCATTTTCGACGGCAGCAGCAGACGAGCCTCATTAGCGGCGACCTCATCAGGACTTTTGTCGCGCGCGCGCTGCCGATCCCCTTTGCCTCCCTGGCTGGCTCCTCTAGCCGCACGGCCGGAGCCCCCCGTAACTTTGAGCTGGGCTTTCTTGAAGGCGCCCGTCAAATGGCTGACGCGTTCATCATGAGGATTCGCGATATCGAGTAATAACACGACGCGAGAATGGAAAAACGGCTGGGGCCGCATTTTTGCCCCGAGGCACTTGCCTAGCGAGGCTGTAAGGGCAGAGCCGAGATGAGCATCGACGAGCCTTGGTTACGTCGTTACGTTTGACGTATGAAGCCGCAAGCCGAAACGATTGACTGATGCCAAGCAGATCCTGCGCAGATGAGTACTGATGAGCTTTCCGATTTGTCAGCTTTCTACAAGGACTGATGAGGGGAGGATCAACCATACAAGCTTGACGGATTGTCTGCGAGAAGACTTTTCATTTGCCGAATTAACCGCCACTGCGACTTGACGATTATTTTGCACTTTCGAAACTTATGGAGAATAAAGTTTTTATAGTTTATGCAGCTCTAGCTGTTGCTGCGTCAATTTTTTCTATGTATCTGCGTACTATTGATCTTAATTTTTAAAGTTTGTAAGTATCAAACTATTCTACACTTTGCAGTTCTGAGAAAAGGGCTTGATGAACCTCCTGAGTCGTAAATAATAAATGTTTTTTTAATCGTCTTTTTTAATAAAAAATAAGTATCCGCAGAGTTTTTATTGCAGACACAGCGAATACGGCTTTAGTTCATTTTGAACTTGTTTCTTTACAACACTATTATCTTTATGCTGCTGAATTTTTATTTAGTATTTTGTTATAAAGGCAAACATTTCCAAGTCTATTATCCTGTGAAATAGCGGAATAATTTTCGAAAAATCTATTTTCTGCCTTGCGAGTTCAACGATTTCAATAAAGGATATCATAAAAATGAAAATCTATTAAATGCATTAAAATAGTCCAATAATTTATTTATAAATTTCTTTTATTTCGATAGAACCGATAATTTGGCTTTGAAACTCAATTATTCGAAAGCTTGAAAATTTAACTCGATTACTTTCAATATGCGTCATATTGTTCATCAAACAATTCTCCATATATCAATACCGCATAATTTCATCACACCGAAATGCCCGATATCTTCCCAAAATCCCTCTCCCAACATCATCTCCAGATCCTGACGTCACGCGTGCGGATGAAAAGCCGCGCGACGAGTATCAATTTTCCCCGCGGAATCAGAGCCAAGAAAAAAAAAGCCTCCCAAGCGAGTAATATTTGGCGGAAAAATTAATGAAAAGCAGAGTCGCTATGTGGTTCCTTCACCCCAGCAAAATGCTTAGAACCAGCGCAGCAGCGCCAGTCCACGAGTTGCTCAAGGGCCTGTAGACAGAGTCTCGTCTATCCGACCGCTCTATATCCATCGGCAACGTCCCGTGCGCCATCTTCTCACTGCGCAGCCTCTCCCCGCTCAACAATAGATTTACGTATATTCGGCCGCGCTGCTAAAGAGGAATAGCGCCGCGGGGAGGGCGGCGGTGGCAATCTTGGCAGCCGACCAACTCGCGCAAAATAGGTGCGCGCTGTGCTAACAGAGAAACGTGCGGCCGCCGCGCCGCTCTTCTCTCTTCAAATTCCTTTTTTTTTTTTT
>JAPYZA010003471.1:0-20284 GCA_030522685.1 Eupelmus azureus | reverse complement strand
GAGAGAGAGAAAGATGAGGGTGTTATGTAATGCTTGAAGAGCGTAGGCCAGAGCTCCCGGGCGTTATCTAATGCGGAGGTGGCGGGTAAGGAGGGTTTGGCGATGGTTCGAGTATGAGGGAGACATCGAATGTTTGTGATGTACAAAGAAGACTTATTTATCACTACTCAGTTTGCCTTGTTGGGATGTTGAAGAAAGACGCTGGGTTGCATTAGCGATATTATAAAATAAATGTTACATTTTTCTGGTCGTTTGGAGCATTTGTTGAGCACAGCAGTTATAAATATTTAAAATGGAAAATACTTGCTCGCTAAGTTTTCAAATAGCCTTTAAGGTTGGTTAATAGCGAGCTGGTTATTCAAGTTGTTATATAAACATCGTCGATGTGCTCACTGTGAATAGAAGTTGCATTAAAAGGAAAGATTATATATTTATGTTGAAATTTTGCAAAAAATGTTTTGCAATTTCCATGAGAAAAAATTTGTCTGTCTTTGATTACTAAACTTAACAATATAAGTTGTAAAACAATAACTTCATTGTCATAAAGAATATTACTGTAATTTAATCCTTTCTTTATCAAATTTATCTGTGTCATGAAAACAGTATTTAATATTAATTGTCAAGTTTACTTTATATATAAAAAAAATTAATAAACTACAATTTTTTTGATCATGAAGTGTTAAATGTAGTTTTAATAACGTAAAAGTTCAGAGTTTAAAGCTCCAGATGAAGGCAAAATTGTAATATCTAATAAAGTTTTTTTAATATAAAACAAAATTTTATTTTAATATTAAAACTATACCACTTATAATTTTATAAACTAACTTATAAATCAGAATAAAAGCAGAAATTTTCACGAGAGGAAAAATAAAAAAAATTCTTTACCCTTTAAAAATAGAAGCATATTTCGTACGCTGTGATCGTCTGTATATAATTTTATGATTATAACAAATGAACCTCAAATATCATTTTCGATAATCTGTGCACAATAGATTTAATTTCAATTTCAATCAGAGGCTAAGTTATTATGGCAACATTACTTCGCTATTATCGTCATGGATTAATTAGAACTGACAAAAATAGTACCAATCGTTTAATAACTTTTCCAATCCCATCATTAAAAATTAAACAGTATATAATCTTCTTTTTAAGAATACTTCACAAGAAACAAAAAACTCGAGCAGGTACAATTTTTAACTTTATTTTGTTGATTTATTGTACGTCATGTTGTAACATCTTCTCAAAATATTTTTAAATAGAATCTAGTATTAAAAAATCTAATATTAAAAAATTCCGATATAAGCTTTTAAAACAGATTAATTATAGAACGGTGCACCGGGCAATGTATGAACATCACGTGCTAAGACTTGTGAAGTAACAAGCATTATACTTTAAAGTTACTTTAGATTTTAATATAAAAAATATGTCTTTACGCTTCAGTGCAACACGTACACTGTCGTGTCAAAAACAAATACGAACATGCATAAATGCAGACTCATAATAAAAAAAATTGGTTTTATGTAGGACATTTCCAATAATTAATTTGCTAACTAAGTCCCTACGTATATATATGCAGTAACTGTAGAAACGTCTGAATGATTAAATTATGATTGAACCATGTCATTAATCCATTTTCTTAACGTCCCATATAGTCACCGTTTTCATCACTACCTTATTTTACGTTAGATTGCACATACGTATGAATAACAGTAGTAGACAGTATAAACCAAGAGTTAAAGATTAAAGAAACAAATTTCCGAGCATAGTACCTCTAATCACCTCCAACGTACATTAAAACTAAAACTTGTAAAAGTACTCTAAACACAACTTCACAAAAGTATTTATTTCATCAACGCAGTCATTAATCCCATCAACGACAACTGAAAAACGAACAGTCCAACTTTATCATTCCAACAGGACCTCCTCTTCCGTCCTTAATTACAGACACTCACAGTGTCAACAACCCGCATCGTTCCCAACTCCCAGCAGAACTCGTTCAATCATCCCCATGCGTACCCCAAACTTTCTCCCCACCCACCTTCAATCCATAAAATACAACAAATAAAAAACCAGAGCTCTCGATGCCACCATGCCTTTTTTATCACCACAGTTTTTCCCCTTCCCAAGGCAACAAACCGATATCCCAGAATATTCAGAGGAGGACAAGAGCCGGGATACTCGCGCGGCCGTCGGCTGTTGCCGCAGCGGCGGCACAGTAAGCCGCACGCGCGTGACGCGGTCATGAGCCTTATTCTCTTCGCTATGGCCCGGGAAAAGGCGGAGCGAACTCCGCAGCGCGCAAAAATGAACGCGACGAGCGCGAGATTACCAGCGTGCTTTGCACCTATGTGCTCTTGTAATACTGACAGTTTCGTTTTTTTTTTTTTTTTTTTTGATGATGGGATTTGGTTTTTTGATATGGGATGAATGGTTTTCAGGGTGCGAGCGGATGTTGGCAGATAAATTTTAAGCTCGATGTGATAGGGAGAATGGAAAACAGCTTTTCTAATTTTATACTAAAATTTACATTTTATAGGTAGAATATAGTCGATTAAACATACTGCTCAAGCGATCAGAAACTACATCCTTCGCAATACATTTCAAGCTTTCAAGCAGCTAAACCTCGATGCTATCTCGTCTCATTACCTTCGCCGCATTTAATATTGTTTCTCGTAAAAAGTAATTCAATCAGCAACTTTTCCTCTCTAGCTCTTTATGAATATGAATAATATCATCTATCACATAATAACTCGAGTGTCGCAACGACACACTTATATTCAAATCGAGCCGCTGGGCAAGTATGCCACCCTAATACCTTCAGATAAAATGAAGTAACTCCTGCATCTGTATCCATCTACCATTAAACAAGTAGTCTTGCTGCAAGCGTGTCACCTCAATGCTTTTCAGACCTCTTATATACAGACACCAAGCCGAACAACAATATACCATAACTCGCGATCTCAATACATATCTCAATTTCGCATGCAACATAAAAAGTCAGCTCATGCAAATGCCTTACAAAACAAGACAATCCCAGCAGCGCCGGATAAAAGCCGATCCTCCATCGAGATAATAACGGCGTAAAAACTATTAAAAAACGACCAATGTCACTGCTCGAGGCTCGCCGTTAATTAACCGCAATTTATACTTGCCGCGCGCGGCGGAAAGCCCCGTAAAGCCGAAAAACTTCCTGGCGATGCTTTCAAGACTTGCGCGCGGGGATGGCTCGCCAAAGAAGGTAACGGCCCGGCGCAAGGAGAAAAGGCCGTAAAAAAAAGGAGAGGAAAGAGCGCGCGTTCTGCGCAAAGTTTTTACGAGTCGAGGCTCGTATTCGTAGCGCGCGCGCGCGGCAACGGTTTTCTCTCTTGTCGTTCGTAAACATTGGCCTCTTATCTGCGGCCTCGCGACCGAGCGCCGCTAAGCCGTGTCCGTGGCGCTCTTGTATTACGCGCGCGTATTGGCGAGCTCTGGCTAGTATAGCGCGAGTTTTGGAAAAGATGGTGTGTAGAGAGGAGTGGATTTGTGGAGGAGTAAATAAAGGCGAGGTGGATGTGACGTTGTTCTGATTTTTTTGTGTAAGATGAATGATTTGTATAGCTTTAGGTTCTTTGATTTGGAAGCCAGCGGAGAAAGTTAGTTAAGGCCTAACTTGGGTGTAAGCGGGCAAACTAATTATTGGATGTTTTTGGCAATGATTATAAGGTCCTAATTAGATCTTATCTAAATTTAATTAAATTGAAATAGTAAGGCCGAATCACGTCTACTTGGAAAGCTATACTTATACATATTCGTTCATTACAATATCTCTACGGAAAGGTTAGCTGGAAATAGTTAGCATTACTTCTGCCTAGAAAATGAAACACAACTTATGCAGTCAACAACCGCACCGCTATTCTAAAAAAAAAAAGGTTCAATACGCTTTCTTCGCCGAGAGCGCATTTTATTTTTATCATCCGAGTTTGGTCATGCGAAAAAATTATTCGGATTCTTCAACGCGCTCGATGAATAACCACGAGACGACAATACGAGCGTGCTCTCTTGTTGTTCCCTCTATATAAGCTCGCGCGCTCCAAGCATTACGAAACAGCTCCCGATAAAGCGTATCGTTGAAAAGTGGCTCTTTTTTTTAATTTGCACGAGGAAAGCGGTTTTTCAGCGGTTATTCTCGGACTGGTTGCCTCACAGTGCTATCTTTCGCGTTGCGAGTTTGATTTTACAAGTTTACGCAGAGCTAGCGGTAGTGACGGCTTCGGGAGAATTCGAGGCTAAGATACTCTTAGGGAAATAGGGTGAAGCTAAATTTAATGTTTCGCGGGGATTTTATAATTTGTGGGTACTGTAACTCGGAGTTAGGGGAGTTTTACGAGCCAAGAATACGTTTGAAATGCCCAATTAATTACAGGAGGATAATTTTAATGTACAGCGCGACCTGAGGTACTTGGTTTTAGGTCAAAGTGTGCGCGTTGAAGAATTTACAAAATGTCCATGTGAAGACAGCGGCGGCTCGGCGTGAGCATTAAAACTTTACTAGTCTGGACGTTAACGAAGTTGCGAAATGCGTTTGAAGTTGAAACTTATGTGCAGGAATAATTTAACTTTCAGGAAACGAACCTATTTTTCAATAAACTACGAACAGAAAAAGAAAAATTAGCAATTTTTATTTCTATACATCTATGTTGAACTTGAGACATATGCTTACTTTATAACCAAAAAATGTAAAAATATTAGAATATTAATTAATCTTCAACGAATCAAAATGTCAATTTCATTTTAGATGGCAAAGCATGGTTTCTTCTCCATACTTCAAAAGCCGTAATACATTTAAACCCATCAAAAAAAGGCGATTCATCCTCCTAAAGTAGACAAAAGTACTATATGACAGTAAGGCACCACCAGCCGCTCTACCTTCTCCGCCAACCTGCAAAAAATGAATTCAGAAGCTCATCGCCAGTAGCACTTGATCACCTACAAAATTACACCCCGCGACCACCAGCCCAACCTACCCAATAAGATACCCCCCTCAATAAAAAAAGCCACGAGCCCACACCTGGCCTCGCATCTAACTCAACGCACGCGCGGAAACTGCCTCGGCGCGCCTCTTACAAAGGGGTGCCCTCTCTTTCTCTCTCTCTCTCTCTCTCGCTCTCGCTCGTGCAATTTCCGCGTGTTATAAATATACCGCGCGCACGGACAAATGTAGGCCGGCAAAGTGCACCTGAACGCTCCTAGCGCGACGCCGCTCCCCTCTATATTCGTTGTGCTATACCTATATACAGCTCTCCCGCTGCGCGTATAGTGCAAGTGCGGAGAGCTGCGGTGTTGAAGATACTGATTCTAAGGGTTTCTGGGGTACCTTACGAGGCGTTTGCATATTGGTTTTTAGCGATGAACGGGTGTGTGGTGATTTTTTTTTAAGGTTGATAAGTTAGAGTTGAGAGGTTGTGGAAGAGGTTGATTGTGGGCGCTGGGTGAGGGTGCGTGGATTGGGTTGGTTGTTGGTGGTTTGGGAGATTGTTTGGAATCAAATGTAAAAGAAAATGAGATGTTTTTTCAAAATTACAATTTTATAGTTTTCATAGATAAAGTATTTCCAAGTTTTTAGGATTTATGTTTTTCAATTACAAGTTTACAACAAAGTCTGCAAGAACTTACTAATATATTATTGCACCCTTTTATAAAACTAAAAATAATAGTTTCTTTTCAACTAATATTTATTAAAATTGTATTTTTTACAAAATTTCATTCCCAGTATAACCGCCAAGAAGAAAATTTTCATCAAGACAGAAACTTTAGACTCCCTATTTTTCTAACTTTCATTCAACCCGCAGTTTTCCATTATCCAATTCTTTTTCCTAGAAACGTGCACCTCTATCGCTACCATTCGTTAAATTCTACCTTCTATAACGAACTGCACTTTATTCGACTCTTATAACATTTCCTAAGTCTTTGTAATTTAATCGTGTAACATAATTTTATATAAAACAAATAAACATTAATTACTAGATAAGCCCTAATTTGTTTAATGCCGTTTTCTCATTCCTTTATTTTTCCTCATCGCGAGAGCTGAGCTAATCTCTTTATCATGAAACCCGTATTTCCTCTTTTATATACACTTTATTAATGTCCTTCGTCCTCTTTACTCTGGTTCTGCCCTATTCGTGACTCGCACAACGCTCATCGATTTTTCATAACCGGGAAGACTTGTGGTCACTGTTTTCTTTTCGCGATTTAAATGCGTTCTTTAAAATCTTACTTTCTGTATGTTAATATGAAAATAATATTAAAAGCTGCTATAATCAAACTTTGTACATTTCTTAGGAAGAAAGAATACCGTAACTGCATTAATTATATGTCTATCTATCTAAATTGCAAAATATTCTTGATCATGAAGTAAAACGGTTAATATTTACCCGAAAAATATTTTCATAATTTTTCCATCAACACTGAAATTAAATCAAACTAATTATTCTTCACTAAACAAACTTTGAAAATTTTGAAAAACTTCTCCCGGTCGCTTGGATCTGTCAAAATTTACATTTGTCAAACACAAACCCCAACACCACGTACCCCTACAACCAATCAACCACTCGAAAATCAACCAAAAATTACCGCCTTTTCAAAACCCAACGTCAAATCTCTCGGAAATTATTTATCCAGCGCGCAGCAGTCGCCCTCCGTTCTCTCGCGCTTTCTCGTGAAAAATTCCGGCTGCCTCGCCCACGATCCTTTTTTTTCTCTCTCTCTCTTCCTCTCGCTCTCCTCCTCGCCGGCGAGAAATGCGGGAGCCTCGAGAGCGCCGACTCGGGGAAAAAGAACAGAGCGAGCGAGCGAGAGATTGCCCCGAGGGCGGACGTTTCCCCCCTCGCGCTGCTGTACGGCTCTGCTCTGGCGAAGTGTCTTGTTGGTCGGCTGTAGGATGTAAACGCGCGAGGCTGAGAAGAGGTGAGCGAGCGCGTCTGGGAAAAATCATTGGGGTTCGGTTTATGGGCTGAATTATTGTCTTTCGGAATTGGCGTTGGGTGTGGGGGTGGGTTTGTCGGTGTGTGTGTGTGTCTTGTGGTTGAAAGGAGGAAGCGTTGGATGTTGAGAGGTAGTTATGTAGTTTTGTGGAATGAATGTATGGAGAATTGGAAATTTTTATGGATGTACGAAGTTAGAGATGAAGGTAGAGTTTATGAAACATAGTTTACGGATTGAAAATTTCTTTTATGACTCTACGTATAAAGGAAATCATTGATCTTGATGCGTTTAAGTCGAGCTATCAATAATCTTTTGTGAAAATTGAATTAGTGTTAAGCTTGAATGTTAATGTCTTCTTGTTTGAACAAATAATATATTGATAGAATTACTAAAAGTATAGCCATTAAAAGAAACTGGAGTCCAGGTCGTTGTACGTTGTCGTAAAGTATACCTGTCGCGATTCGATCAAAATTAATGTCGTAAAGATACGACACGCGTTTTCCTTGTTGGTAAATCGAGATAAGATACTTTTTGTGATTCATTGCTATGGCAACTTATATTTTCATAAACGCATACCAAAATATGAAAGATTACACCGCTGCCTTCTGAATAATTTCGAAAATATTAATTTTCAATTAACAAACCAATTTGAAAAGACATTCAAACACATCACATTCGAACTTCAATTTCAACTTACGCGTAAACACCTGAATCATCCGTTAATACATTCGCTTACTCAATCATAACACACACTCTCCTGCACTCGTAACCTTCAAACCGCACAAAAAAAATTCAAACCAAACCAAATCCCCCAAATTAACTCATCCCTCTCACACGGCTCCTCGAAACGACGCGCGAAACTTCAGGTAGCTCATGCCCAAAACCAAAGAACTAAAGCTCGCGTGCTTCAACGATTTACATGGCGAGCAGCGCACGAGAAATTCTTCAAAGCGCGAGCTCGAGACTTGTAGTTTGAGCCCCGCCCCACGCGAGGCCGATGCCACCCGTCGACGGCGAAGTTCAAGCCGAGTTTCAAAGGGGTCACACGAAGTACAGCTCGCTCCCTATTCTTCGTCGAGTATCGGAGGTATATATACTCCCTTTGCCGCGTCGCCCTCCTACCTGCGTCGCCGGCTTCTTTCATTTTATTTTTCAGTCAGGTGTGTTACTCTTGCTTTTTGCGGGGGCCTTCCTTGTTTCCATTTTTCACTTTATCTCTTTTAATTTTTTCATGCGCGCCAGCCGACGATAAATTTTATTTTTAAAGCTGATGCTCGCGATTAGGATATCTTTATTTCTCGCCGAGTGCGCGCTCGAGGTTTTACGAGCTCTTTCTGAGAGCGCGACGTTGATTATTTGTTCATTGCTTTTATTGGTTGATTTGTGCTGCATGTTGATGTGGATATACACGAGTTTATGAAATCTCAAATTTTCTGTCGAGAAGGCGTAGTTTCATCGCTGATTCGAATAATTGAGTTAAAAGATGTATTTAATTCAGCCTCGCCCATCGCGGACCCTTTTTCATTTTGTCTATCCGCAAGAGGCGTTTAAAGCGTATAAAGTATATTCAGAATTATGCAAAAAGATCGTTGAGCTTTGTTAAAAAAAGAGGTCGAACTTTGTTAATCCCAAAAGTTCTTCTCGAGAGCGCGAACAAAATTTCGTGAGTTCTTTCAGTGCTTCTTTTCCTCTCTCCTTTCTCTCTCTCTCTTTCTCTCTCACTCACACACTCACAAACACTCTTTCTTGTGTAGGCGCGGTTCAACAAGTTGCGTGATTGATCGCGAACCCGTCTGAAATCACGAAGAGCGCTGTGTATGTATATTTTTTGTAATTGTAAAAAAGGAAGTGGTAAGCGTCGAGTTCGTAAATTTTGTTCCAAAACTGATTTTTAGCCCTTATAAAAGGTCTAACTTGAAAAATAGTGGCCTGATCTGAGAATGGGTGCTGTGTAATTTTTTAAAGCTTAATATTGGTCATCGACATTATGTTGTTTATTTGTTTACTATCTCTGCATTATAGAATAAATTAGTCTGCACGATTTTTGCTGATCTCATGTTCTAGGGTAATTCCAACGATTCAGATTTATGTTGTTGGGATAGTGTATACATGTGAGTTAAGCTTGCGTAGATATTATCGTAATATATTTACTAGCAGCGATTCCTTACTGGAAATTGCTCGAATAAGTTGGCATCCAGAAAGTAATAATATTAAATACTCCATGATAAACAACATAACATATATCATTTTCTTTGATTCAAAACTGCTCTTTTTCAAATTAGGTTCTTGTTGATAATGACGTTTTCAAAACCGTTTTTGATTAAACGCAAAATGAAATACGAAGAGTATAGAATGAAAACAGTTTAAAGTTGAAGTTGTTTCTAACATGGGTTGCTAATCAGATCAAATATATTTATTAAAAAGAGAAATCAATTGAACATTGAAATTACAAATGCTTTTCATAATTTAATGTTTTAAAATACTTGAACCTGATTTATGAAACGCATCTTACATTTGAAAAACGTTTAAATCATTGCACACGAGATCTAACACATATCTCTCCCAACAGAAATCAAAACCCATCACCTTCATAACTCCAATTCAAAGTCTTACACATTCCTCCACACGCACACACACACACACCTCAAAGCTCGCTGACTCTCGCTCGGAAAATTTGCGTGGAAAAGCTTCGACAACGCGCGACAAGTTCAGCGATAATGCGATAATCTCGCCGATTCTCACCAGGCAATTTATCGGCGGTCATTGTACGGCCCCTCGAGCTGCCTCGTCCGCATGCGAAGCCCGCGCCGAGCGCGAGTTTCGTAGCGGCCATCGCGATAACGTCGTTTTGTGTTCCTCGAGCACGCGGCCACTGTCTGTGTATATGTATACTGTTTCGCTGTGTGGGTTCGGTTGAAGTTCGTGTGCTCCGTTCGTCGTCGTTACACGACCATCCGCATTTCTTTGTGGCGTTATCGTTGAATGGATTTTTTTTCGTTGCTCTTCTCGGAGCTGCTTTTTTGGACTGACAACAATATGGCTTTTAATTGCTGTAGTGCGTATTTTATTGCGGTGCCGAATTTGTGTTTTGCCAGAAAAAAAGTATAGTTTTAGTATAGTTTTTATGATTGATCGCGAGGGTTTTCACCTTACCGAGTTGATGAAAAAATCGAGGGACGATATACCTATAGCTTTGTAGTTCAACGAACAAATTTTCTTTCTCTCTCACCCTCCTTTCCTATCGAATCCCTTTTTCTGGCGCATGCGCGGGCTCTTGTGTCATTTCCCTCGACCTGGCCTTTTTATCTCGTTTTTCCCTCGTCTTTTATCTTTTCGACGTCCGTCTGCGCAACGCTTTGCTCGCTCCCTCTGGCTTTTGCTCTCTCTCTCTCTCTCTCTCGCTCTTTTCCTTTTACGAGAAACATAACCTCTAACATGATAAAACTTGGCGCGTATAACGTATCCATCTAACTCCGGGCGTTTCTTTCGTTTCGTTCATTTTCTTTCTACGTTTACGCGTCGTCATTGCCCGATTCAACGTGGAAAAATGGAAATTTTCCTTGCTAGTCCTATTTGGTCTTGCCTTTGAGACGATGACAACATTGAGTTTTTGCTTTTAGACTTGTCATTAACATAACTGCGCTCTTCGAGGTGCTCTTCGATCGATTATCCCGTTTTTATTTATGTTAAACAATGTAAACAATGTAACGTTATACATAAGCATTAAGTTATCTTACGCAAAAGTCAATAGTTTTTCGACTACTCAAATTGCATTCTTCCTAAACACATCTTCTTGATTTCAACAAATTGCTTTACATCGCATTCCAATGTTTTACAAGCAAAAAACTAACTGATCTCGATAAAGTTGATAAAAAATCGTAAGATTCGTCACGATATGCCAATCGAAGTATGTGATAATTAGCTACTTCTAATACGCTCGTTATCTGTTATTAACGCTCGTCAAAACGAGTCTCGAATAAAAACTCAATCTCCAACTCAAATACTTGCCCAACAAAAGCACCATCAACATGTTTTTCCGATCCTCGATCGCACCAACAGTTATTCCCCAACTCTCACCCAGTCTTTCTGGCCTGTGCACGCATCTGAAAAGGCATCCTGGCAGAGACTCGTCGTCGCAAGATTTAGCTCTTGGCTCGGCACGTACTCCTGATAACGATTTCGTGCCAGCGCTCTTTGAAAGCCCCAGCAGCAGCAGAAGCAACAGCAGCGTCGGGAGAGATAGTCCGAGGAGACTTACTTCGATAAAGACCGTCGCTCCATCTCTCTCGCTGCTCCGAGTCTTCCTATACATATACATAGATAGCGGGGAGAATGGTAATGACGAGGATTTAATTAAACTTACCGGGGGAATCTCACAGTGGCTGCGCGCCGCCCGAGAGCTGGAATACGTATATAAGTTGCGAAACTCGTCTAGCGCGGATGAATTTTAAATTCAGATTTTTATAACGCTCGTGCTGAATTTTGATGATGCGCGAGCGGCAATTGAAAGTTCGCTCTGCGCGTAAGCGAGGCCTGCCTTGAAAGGCTCGGCCGTGCGGACTGGACTTGGAACTGTGCTTTTCGAAAGGAGGTTGCTGAACGGACTGCTTAGAGCTGGCTTTCTCGTTAATAGTGTTGTTGATGATTGGCGGGCGAATGAAAATGACGATTGCAGAGCGTGACAAGTGTTTTGTTTTATTTTTGGAAATTATTATTTTTTTTTCGTTATCGCAGTGGGGACTGGGAATTGTGTTTGGATTCATGATTAAGTTTTGAAAGTGGAAAGTTATTGGCTTGGCTTTGGTTTAGCTGTGGTGAATATATCCTCTGTTTCGCAAACGCTAAAGATACGGTCAAATGTTTTACATATCCGAAGTTTGAATTGCATTGGCTGACTTTTTCCTCGCATTTTTAAATAACCGCTTGGGTACTTATTCTTCAGTTCTATCTTCCAAGTTCAAATTTGCTGAATTATTAATTTTAGAAATAATTAAACAATTTTTTCAAACATCAAATATTACGTCTTTCCAAATTGACTACATAATGCAGTCAACATTTTGAATAATAAATGAATAATAAACGAGTTAACGAGTTAGCAAATATCGATCAACAACGTCTCATAAAAGAAAGTAAGCGATCGAGCTTTCGCTCTGCCAACGAGCTTTTACTCTAATCAGCCTTTCCGAAAAAGAAAGTAAGCACTGCATCGAGGCATAATTTCTCGGAAAACACGAAAAACCTATTAGTCCGAGCCTTTTAATCCAGCGGCGCGCGTTATTTTTCAGAAGCGCCGAGAGCTAAAACTCAATAACGAAATTGATAAGCCGTTTTAATGCTTTAATAATTAATGCGCACGAGAAAGCGAACTGCAGGAGGTTCAGTATGGCCAAACTTCGCCGAGTTAAGTCTGAGCGTGACGCGCAGGAGGGGGGAGAAGGAGAGGGAGAGAGAAAGCATTTAATTCATCCCTTATACTCATTTCTCTCTTGGATCCCCTGTCCCTTATTTCCGCTCCTTTCCCCTGCCGCGCGCTCGCAGGCGCTTAATGCTACGCAGTTATACGCGCTAGACCGGGACGTATATCCGTGTCAGGATGGATTTAGTGAATTATTTTGGATAGTCATTCGGTAATTTCGAGAGATTATTGAGTTGTTTTTTTGATGTTGGGTTTTAGTTTGGTGGGGAATACTGATTCGGATTAAGGTGCAAATGTGTTACGGAAAATAACAAATTTGTGATTTGTTGTCAATGTCTTTGTTTAGTTAATGTAACGGTTGTTCTTATTAGTTCAAATGATCTGAGCAAACTCACAGTTAATGTTAAATTTTAATTGATTACAATCTTTGTACTTTTTATAATTATTTAATTTCATCAATGTTCTAAATATCATTTTTCCTCTTTAAATAATTATAATGAATCAAAATTCCCAGATTGATCTGAATTATTATAATTTTGCATACTTTCCGAGCATTAACAATTAGATAAGTAGAATCGGATTTTAAACTCGAAAATTGTGATATACAATAAGGGGCTTTCAAATTTGCTAACCAAAAGTTAAGTCTGAATGAAAATGACGTTTATTCGCTTCTAATTATCACTTTGAGTGGTGAATCTTGATTAACAGATTAATATTTTGATATTTTTTTTACTTCTTTACTATCTCCAAGAAACTATTTCAGTAATCGAGGACACAATAAGCGAATAAAGATCCTTTTTCACTGAGATGTTGACTTTTGTTCATCACATTTAAAAGCTTCTCCTCGTTAGTAAAATACATATAATTAATCAATCATTATTACATCTTGGACTGTAGATATCTTACCTTTCATTTACACATACTTTTGTACAATATCAAATGCATTTGTTGACAACCCTACAAAGTCGGTGCTGCTTATTTATTACATTTAATATTTCGAACCATCAATTCAGAGTTGCAAGATCAAACGAACAAATCAAATCGCCAATCCACACTACCAAACCAATCATCACTTCCAAAAAAAAAACAATCATCACGCTTCTCGCTGATATCAGTGCCATCGCACATGTACACGCACAGCTGTGCAACTCACCAAGTTCACGCGTCAGAGAGACCATACAATATACCCCTCGCAGCAGCTGAACTCAGCTTCGCCTGCTCAAAAGGCCATAGGCACAGGGCCAGCCATACTGCAGACAGCGGCGTGCACAAAAAGCGCAATACAAGCCTGTAAAAGCAGCACCCCTTGCACGAGTGCAGCGAACCAGCTTTCGAGGAGGGGGCGCATATTTAGTTTTGCGCGTCGATATAATACGAGAGGTCCGACGATGATGAATCGAAGGAGGCGATTGAATTTTCGGGCTGGACGATGACTGGTGCGCTGAGGCCGGTGATGAAGTGACTGGCTGATAGCGGCTTGGAAGAGTTCAGCGTGGATATGACTATGGGTGCATATACGCCTGTGGGTATATGGTTTAATCTACCGGATGACGCTGCGATGATTTATCTTGATATTTGGACAGTGTGTTCCTGAATATTTGACGCACGGGTGTGACAAAAGGAGTCGAGAAACGGAAGTGGATTTTGGAGGTCTGTTGTGAGCACTGGATATGTAGGAAGTTCGTGAGTGTTGCGAGAAAAGTAGGAGTATTAAAATTTTATCATTTAAATTAGATATTTGTGAATGAATTCTATATCTAGGTTCTAAGCAAATTGCAGTAATTCTGTTAATGCGTTATGCCTGTATTCTTGATAAAGCAATTATATCATATCCAAATACCTGTAAATAATAATACAGGTCAGAAGTTAACATTATAAATGAATTTATGGAATACCAATTAGTCAATATTGTTGAAATTCAATTTTCAGTAATTAATACTATATTAAATATGCAGTGTAATCCATAGATACATATCAGTTGAAAGATAAATATATTATTAGTATTTATATCAAAAACAATGTGACCTTAGGTATCTATAAATGATAAATAAAAATAATTTATTCATATACACTTACGACATAAATAAAACTACACTTCAAATTTCTTATTTCGTTCAATAAGTGTTCAACCCCTGCAAATTAAAAGTGAGTATTTCAAGCATCCAAAGCAACCATTTATCGTAATTTAATTCATAATCAGTCGAAAAAAAGTAACAGAACCACCTCCGTGATCCTTCTCTGTACACACACCCACACCATGAATTTCGCAAAAGCGCACGGACAGCAGGGCTCGTCATGCGCTCGCATTGTTCTATATACCCGCAGCGACATGACCATTGCAGAAAGGAAATCAACGCGCTGCTCGTCGGCCAATTCGACTGCGCACACATCGCTTCGTCCCTAAGCCATTCACCGGCGCTGCGCCGCCTGCCTACGTGCTATGGATCCAATGAGGAATGGAGAGCAGAGGAGAGAGGGAAAGAACGAACGTACTCCGAGAGCAACTGTATACAGCAGGATCGCTGGAAAATTTTCCGTTTTCACGTTCGGAAGAATATTTCGTACTCTTTCCGCTATAGTGTGCAAATGTTTTTTTCTCGTAAAGTATTGCCTTCGAGGCTTCTGCGTATGTGCCAAACGGAGTGTGCGCAGGATGATTTACGGAATGTGATAAGGGAGATTGGAAATGTAGGAATATTGAATTTGTGCGGTTTACTAATTTTTAAAGAGTTTGCAAAAGTAGAGTGTTTAGAACGTTTTTTTAAGCGGTCTAATTAGTTAAACTGTAAAAGAAGTAACTCGATATAAAAGATGTAGTATAATAAACAATAAAATATCAACAATGTTGCATCCAAGATAAAGTCGAAAATAACTCTAATTCGATAAATTTCAATCAAAACGAATCTTGTCCCCCGTTATAAGGTAGTGATTAGATAAGATAGGAGGTTCAAAGTCACGATAGAGAGAAACTATTAGTTTTCCTATTTCCGACCTTTAATACATCGAATACTCGTATGTGCGCTTGAGCGCAATTTCCTATGTTTCGGTCGTAAATTCTGGTATATTACATATGTACTCGAAATACCATTTTCCCAAACTGGGTAATTAAAACAAATTCAAGTATAAACATCATCATTCTGCTAATTTTGACATATTACTTCGTTTCATATTGCTTCGTTAACACACTTCCATGACAATGTCATGAATTTTCTTGGAAAAGTCCAATTACCCGCGCTTCTATCTCAGCTTTATATACAAACACGTGATGCTATCCACACATCGCGTTAAAAACCTTCTCAAAAACCACGCGTCAAAACTAGCTCCGAAATTAAGGCATTAAGGCCAAGGTAACATCAGCTTCGCACGCAAAATCCAGTCCGAGTATAAAACAAAGCGCTCTGAAAATGAAGCTAGCCTCGGCCCGAGGAAAGAAAGCCACTAAAGGCGAGAATTACATAGATAATGAAAGAAAAGAGGAGCGCCCGAGAGAAGGCGTAAATAGCCAAGTGCGTGCGAGCGCGGGAGCGAACGGCGAATAAAAGAGATAGAGAGGGAGCCCAGCGACTGGCTCTCTCTCTCTCTCTTTCTCTCTCTGTGGGGGTCTGTCGCCACGGCGCGCCGCCCCGCCGGAATAATTTCGTATATACGAATGCTGCCTCGTAAACGTGGAGGGGTTCACTTTCCACATGGGGAAGAGCTGGCCGAAGCCCGACGCGAGCCAAGCGCACAGCTGTGTGTACCGTCGCGCCCCCACCTCGCGGATCCAGACCGCAGAAAAATACGTGAGCGAGAGGCATGTGTGTGTGTGGGTTTGCTGTGCGTGAGCTGCCCGGGCGCGCGATGTTTGTATCGTGTGGTCTGTCGCCTGTGAGTAGCTTGATGTAAGAGAGAAGAGGCCCATACTTGCCGTGTTGTTCTCCTGGGGCTTCGCGCGCGCACGCAGCGCGTGAATGTAGACGTGAGAAAACGGACGACTTTGCGATTCTGTAATTTACGGACTGGTAATGCGCGTTGTGAGCTGTTTCTGGGGGTGGAGAAAGAGGTGGCTTGGTGGTTGGGAGTATGGTTGGTGTAATGAGGGTGGTGGGTTTTGAAGTGGTGCGTGGTTGAGAGTAATTAAAAATTAAAGGTTTTGTAACTATTCATTTAATTTTGAGGTTTAGAAAATAATTCGTATACTGTATTGATTTTGATCGTTGAAGCAAGAAGTTACGCCAAGCATGAAGGGAAGGAATTAAGAATTAGAGAAATGAGTTAGGGTATGTCTAATATGTTTGGTTTCGAAATGTTTATTAGTGTTTTACAATAAAATTTTACATTATTGTGACTTTCTGTTTATCTAAGAGCCTCTAATTTGAAACTTGGTTATAACTTCCCTTTTCAAATAGAAGCCTTAGAGTACCCTATACCGGATTAGAATTTCATGTTGGCTTCATCGCTTATTACAATTCCAAGTTACAACTTCATATGCTGTAAATTCCAACAATTCAGACCGAACAAGAAATGTAACGATTTTCAACTTATTCAAACAACAAATTCACGTAATAGTCAAAATGATCAAGTAACTTGAACTGTTGATAATACAATTTTCGTAAAGTCGCTGTACAACTAGATGTAATGTAATCCAAAAGGCATTAACCGACATTCGTAGATTCTCCTTTTCTTCTAGCTCGTGTCAGACACTCGGTTCGCATTAACGTTTGTTCGCAAGCTTTTGGAAAATGCGATTGTTTGGCCTCGTTAGTTTGTGCACCAGCTAGTTTTGCACATCACCGTAAACAGCGGCTATATACACTATGATGTTCGCTCGAGAGGATTTGAGTCTGGACTGTTTTTGCCGAATTAAGAAGATTACCAGACTACAGGGTACTATACTGTGCCGTTTCAATTTTGCGCTCAGGAAAATAAGCTTCGAAATTACAGTCGATTTTCGTAATGCTAATTAACACGACAGTGAAAACTGCAGTATTGTCGTTATGTGAAGAGCGATGTTAAGATAATTCGGTTAACTTTGGACATTTCGTTTGTTGCAACGAATTCCAACCTGTTTTCTCCGCAATTATTTTCAATCATCTTTAATTAATATCAATCAAGAACTTTCAATTGTTATAGTATTCCAAGTATACAGCCACGATATTTACCACTCCCCACAGTATCTCAAAACTTTGAACTATTCAAATCAGCGGAACAATGCCACACCTATTGGGGGTGTGCATTAAAATTCGCGTATTATCTAACAGGAGGTAAGAGGCTTTGTTTCCTAGCGCCGTTACATCAGCGCCTGAATATTTTTCAGTTATTTATTGTTCAAAAACACTTTCAATGTACAGCGACAGCACTTAACATGCGCATCTTAATATTTCATATTCTGCCAGAGCAGTATGGCAATGTAGGAGCTTTGTGCTTCTGCTACTTCTAAAGTCCCCTTTGTAGTGGTTTATCTCTGGACTTGTCAGGACGACAATCGGAGCTCAGTCGATTTCAGAGGACGGCTAAGATTAATTTCTAACCCTTTTGTCGCCGTGACTTGAATTTGTGATGTCTATGGTGGCTGTCTTTTGTTAAAACAATGGATTATGAAATTTTCGGATGGGAACCGTCATGACCGGATTTTCAAGAAGGGTTTCATGAAATCCTTTTGTTTTGTTGAAATTACATTGTCAATCAATCAATTAAAAAACCATTATAAATAATTTTTTAATTATTTTGTATACAACTGCATTTCACTTGAACGGCGGCAAATAAAATTCTATAAATACAAAATAATTCTATGAAAACACCTTGACAGATAAATAAAAGCCTTAATTAAAGTTGATATTAAAAATTTATCAAAAAGGAATAATTGTTTAAATTTCTATGCATATTTAATCGATCTGGTAAGAAAGTTTGAATATCCATCTCAAATATGCTTTTATAATAAATTTTAACTGTTATAATTTTAACTCTCTACTGATATGGCATAATTGAAATTTTAATAATTTTAGGGATTTCAAGATTTATTACAATTATAATGTCAGAAAATTTAATTTGCTTAATGAAACTAAATGTAATTCACCCTAGTAGAAATGATTCCATTTAATGGCTAGTTAATACCTAGTAAAAATGGATTCAATGCTATTTCTTAACCTATAACCATTTTAAATGGGTAAATTTCTACCAAGGCAGATTCTACGTTTCAAAAGCTTCACTTATAGATTCCATAGGACTCGAAATCGTCGAATGGTAACTATTATATTTTTAAAAATTACCCTAAAACTACTATTTATGGAATTTTATTAATATGTAACCACATCAACATGTATAAACATTTTTTTAAAGATCTATGCTCATTAATTTCTAAAAAAAAAAACAAAAAAAAAATCATGTACACTGCAATTCACTAACGTTATGAATGACCAGCACTAAAAGACATGCAAGCTAAACTCTATCATCTAAAAAGTTCACACCTTTCTAACCAAATTTCCAAAAACATATTTCCAATGTATCGATAAACTATTTATCACGACGTATGAATAAACCCCTTCTCCAACGACCCAATTCGCGGAGCACTATTCCAAAGAAGCCAGGGCGACGACAAGGGATTCCTCGAGGACGTGTATACATACTCCTTCTCTACAGAGTGGAAAATTTCGTTCATCCGCGCGCTCGCGCCGTACACTATCGATTTTCCTCGCGCGCGCTTTTCTCTTTCCGTGACGAGCTTTCTGCGTCAGATACATTATGTACCCTCTCACGCCGGTTTCCCGATTCATCTGATCCTTACTTTACTACGTTTACCCCGTCTCCGTCAATTCGCTGTTGCTGTATTTGTATATTTTACTCGCGCGTGATACGTTAGATAATTATTTAGTTTTCGCGTGTGTAATAAATGTGAATAGAAGAAATTTGATCTCCTCAACTTTATGTACATTAAAAATATTTGCCCATAAAAATCCTCGCAATCGTGTGTAAAAAAGTATACATTTATTATAAATAAAGTATCCTATGTAAATAAATAAATTTTACCCTATTTCCATCTAGTGCCTTAATTTTCATTCTCTTATTTACGACGCTTAAGTGTGTTAATAAGCACTGATTAACTTTATTTACTCTCACATACTAAAAAAAAATGTCCATCTAGAAAGTGCATTAATAAACAAAAAACAAAAGAACTCAATCCCAAGCAAAAACAAACCCAACGGGTACGAGTACAAGGCAGTAGAAAAAAAGTGGAACACTCCACCTGGGTAGATTAAAGATTCCTTCCGTTATAATTATTAATATGCTCTGCTCGTTGCGATGCTCGGTCCGTACGCTTCGCCAGGCATTACTTTTCGCATGCGCGCATTGCTGCTGCTTCCCTTCGAATTACCGCTCGAGATGCTCAAACGAGACGCGAACACCGAAATATTCAGAGGTCCGAGATGTAGTTGCTGCGTAAAGTGAAAGAACTTCGTATTATGTACGTATATGTGCTGGCTGGCTTTTTAACGCTTGACTTTGCAAAATAAAGTGACGAGTGATCAATAAATGTAGCTTTGAAGCTACATTTTTGATGAGATATAGAATTTTTATTACTCCGAGCGTAAATTTGCGAGCGAGGCAGATTCGACAAATATGACGATATGTGCAGTCTGTTTTGTTTACGGAGTCACATTTTAATGAAGATTGATGATCCGGATTGAGTTCTGTTTCTGAAAACATAAATCGATTTAAGTATTTTTATGTACAGCTTAAATGATACATTCTTGTTTACATTTGTCACTTTAAATCTGAATTTTTAAAAATTTCGTTATTTGTTTAAAGATACATCTTAAAATGAACAGCGGCTTTTATAAACTTTAAAATAGTAGTTCAAACATGCATATATAAGTTATTAATTTTTTTTTCTAAATTTCAAAAAAACTTTGGAAGAGTAATTATACTTTT